>JASFDG010000207.1:0-34272 GCA_036937095.1 Phaeolepiota aurea
TTACATTTGCTTTCTAGTCTATTAATAATGATTAACAATTGTCTATAAGCCTATTGACAATGATTGATAATGATTTATAATTACTTTCTAGTCTATTAACAATGATTAACAATAGTTTACAATTATCTACTAGCCTATTGATAATGATTTATATTTGCTTTCTAGTCTATTAATAATGATTAATAATTGTTACTACAAAAACATTATCCAAAAGTTATCAGCATTATGCACAATAGCTTACCGACAAATACTGAGGTTTTGTTAACAATAGTGCTAGCTACTGGTGAGAAAGATGGTATACTCTACCTTTGCGTTGATTACCATAGCCTCAACAAACTCTCCAAGAAAGACTGTTATCTGTTACCCCTCATTTCCGATCTGCTCGATAGCCCGCACAAGGCCTGACTCTACACCAAGATCAATCTCCATCATGCTTATCACCTCATTTGCATTGCCGAAGGCAATAAATAGAAAACCACTTTTAAAACCCACTATAGCTCGTTTGAATGGCTTGTCATGCCATTCAGCTTATCAAATGCCCTTGCGGCTTTTCAACACTTCATGAATGACATCTTTGCCAATCTATTGGATGTATGCATTATCGTTTACCTGGATGACATTCTAATCTATTCAGATAATATGTCCCAACACAAGAAGCATGTCAAAGAAGTACTCCATCGACTCCAGCAACATGGCCTCTATGCTTGCACCAATAAATGCGAATTTCATTCCAACTCCATCAAATACCTTGGTTACGTCCTCACTCCCACAGGACTTACCATGGCTCAAGACAAGGTCAAGACCATTCAAGACTGGCCCAAACCTCGGAATGTGAAGGATATTTAATCCTTCCTCAGCTTTGCAAACTTCTATCACTGTTTTATTCGCAATTACTCTGACATTGTTATCCCTTTGACCCATCTCACTTGTAAATCCTCCAAGTGGAATTTCTCTGACTCATGCCATTCCACTTTTACATCCCTGAAGGAAGCCTTTATAAAAGCTCCCATACTGACTCATTGGATTCCAGATTCCCAACTTGTGGTGGAAACTGATGCCTCCGACTATGCTCTCGGCGCCATTCTCTCCATTATTGCACCTGATGGTGACATTCATCCCATTGTGTTCCATTCCCAGACATTCACTCTGCCTGAACTTAATTATGATACTCATAACAAGGAACTCCTAGCTATTTTCGAAGCCTTCTGTGTCTGGCGCCACTATCTGGAGGGCTCCGGTACTCTGATCGACATTGTGACCGACCACAAGAATCTCAAATACTTCACCACTACTAAACTCCTTATCCATCGACAAGCCCACTGGTCAGAATTCCTCTCCCAATTTAACCTTGTTATACATTTTTGACCTGGAAAACTTGGTACAAAACTGGATGCTCTATCTAGATGATGGGACATCTATCCTAAAGGGGGGAATAACAACTACTTGCAAGTCAATCCGCATAACTTCAGACCAGTATTCAATCAAGAGCAACTTGTTACTTCACTCTGTGCATCAGCACTCATCATCCCAGCACTCTGTGGCTCTGTAATCATGGATAAAGAATGACTCTTACATGACATCAAAGAAGCCTACCCCCATGATGATCTAGCTAAGATCTAACTCAACAACCCTACTCCCTGATGGACCCTTGACCCAGATGGTTTCTTATGCATGGATGCCCGTATCTATGTGCCCGACCATAATGACCTCCGACTCTATATCCTTAGACACAAACACAACCATATCCTCTCTGGCCACTAAGGCCAGAACAAGACCATCTTGCTAATCTGTAAAGAATACGTCTGGCCAGTACTCCATACCTTTGTCAAGGATTATTGCAATTCCTGCACCATCTGCAAACAGTCCAAATCTCAACATCACCGACCCTACAGCTACCTCAAGCAGTTACCAGTACCGGAACGACCATGGAATTCAATATCTATGGACTTTATTGAAAAGCTACCTGACTCCGATGGCTTTGATGCCATCCTAGTCATTGTGGACTGACTCTCCAAGCAAGGTATTTTCATTCCATGCAATGTTATGATCACCTCTGCAGAACTAGCCCAACTCTTCGTTATACATGTCTTCTCTAAGCATGGAGTCCCCTCCCATATCACCTCAGACTGGGGCTCCGAATTCATATCCCATTTCTTCCATTCTCTCAGCAAGGCCCTCAACATGACTCTTCACTTCACCTCCAGTTATTATCCCAAAGGCAATGGTCAGATGGAACACCTCAACCAGATCCTGGAACAGTATCTAAGGATATACACCAACTATCAACAAGACAACTGGCACGTTCTACTCTTGCTGAATTTGCTTACAACAATGCCCCCTCGGCTACTACTGGCATTTCTCCATTCTTTGCCAACAAGGGTTACAATCTAAACATTACCATCAACTCCGAAGCTGACTTAGCCTTGGCCTACATGAAAGACTTCATTGTTGATCTTCAAGAGCTATACCAGAAACTTAAGGAAATGATGTCTGCAGCTCAAAAGCAGTATCAAGGCCCCACTGATTCACGCTGTGCTCCGGCACCTAACTTCAAGGTTGGACAGCAAGCCTTTATCAAAGCACAATTCTTCAAGACTACTTGACCCTCCAAGAAGCTCACCAAAAAATATCTTGGCCTGTTTGACATCATCACACAAGCAGGCAGTCACTCCTTCACACTCCATCTCCCCACTCCTCTGAAATCCATTCATCCCGTCTTCCATATTTCCATGTTAGAACCCCACACTCTGAACACTATCCTGAACTGATCTGAGTCCCCGCCTCCTCCTGTGGAAGTCAATGGCAAGTTAGAATTTGAAATCACAGAAGTACTCAACTTGTTAAGTACAATATGAGGTCACATGACTAAATGATCATGAGACCCCAGATTGGTACAAGACTTCGGCCTCAGCTTATGTGCTGTGCCCCTAGCCTGATTCCTGTCTTGTTATTTATAGAACAGAATGAATGAACAGAATACCGGAGTGTCTCAGAGTCAAGTCTGATGACAAGAGTGATCTAAGATGACCAGTCCTATAGACTGGCAAACGGAGTGATTGGGATGCGAATCCACAAGTCAAAGGTTAAGGACTAAAGTCCTAAGATGAGAGGTCAGAGTTGGCATGAAGCCAAGAGTGGGGTGGAATAGGGACAAGAGAACTTAGACAAGAGAGTATGCAAGGAAGGACTTATTTGATATTCAAACTGAGGTGCTATATACAAATTGTAGTCCTATTTATACTACAGTCCAGTGGTCTAATAAGACTGGAGTACACAGCTATGACTACAAAGGAGTCACCGGGATGGCGATGGAATAGAGACTGGAATGGAGATCCAGTCTTGGCCTTAGCTGCACACTGTGTGGAATGGAGATTATAATGGAGAGGGAAATCATATGTAACATGAGTACAGATCACAGATCTGAGATCGGAGCGGAATGAGAATAGGATGATGGCATGAAGGCAGCTTGGACTTGGGGATATGACACAACTCCAAGATAGACCGACATTAATGTTGCAAGCTATTGTATTATGTCTGCTGGTCTGGCTATGAAGGTACTGATGAAAAATTCACCTGGCTATCTGCTGATGAGCTTGGTAATGCTACTGAGCTTGTTACCGACTTTCATTCCACTTATCCTGACAAACCCGGACCCCTCACTTCCCTCTGATACCCTTTGACTCTGACTCCATTTCCCATCTCTGTTTCCATCTCTTGTTTCATCTCTTTTCTTCCCTCTTGTTTTGATTCCAACATTCCATTTTCATCCCTGATCTGGCTTCTAAGCCAACCTCTGTTTACTTGTCTTTTTCAATTTCTTCTCTTATTTGATCTCAGTTTACTCTATGGACTTCAAGAAAATTCATAACAAAACAATAACAAGAATATTAACTATATACATTACAGACTGACTCAATCCTGAAGGGTACTCGAGCCAGCCTCACCTCCATCCACATTCTTGCTCCCATCTCTGGCACCACTCCCCTTGCTGGCTTCGGTATCCCCATCCACCTCCATCTCATCCCCCTTGCCTCTAGCCTCCTTCTCCTTTCTCTCCTGCTCCCTGCA
Source organism: Phaeolepiota aurea (assembly GCA_036937095.1). Taxonomy (NCBI): domain Eukaryota; kingdom Fungi; phylum Basidiomycota; class Agaricomycetes; order Agaricales; family Squamanitaceae; genus Phaeolepiota; species Phaeolepiota aurea. The sequence goes on from JASFDG010000207.1 coordinate 4,069, forward strand.
TGCCAACTCCTTTTGATGCCATTTCCGGCATGCATTCTGCTCAGCAACACCTCCAGGGCGTCGTTGTAACTCTCGCCATGATCCTCATACTTGCAGTGCATCCTCAACTCTACTCGTTCTGACTGCAGCATGGCTAGCCGTTGCTGCACTCGCACTGCCTCCACCATTGTGCGCAAACTCTCGGTGCAATCAACCACCAGGTCATACAACTCATCGAGGTGGTTGGCACCTGCCTTCATTGCATGGAGTCGCTTGCAATCATAGTCATTGTTCACACTGTTTTTTGCCCTCTTTGTCAATGGGCCGGCCTCTGGTGCATCAGCAGCCTTCCTCTTGAATAAAGCCTCATCCCAGGTACACTTTACCTTAGCAGTGTGGCATACCTGGCAGGCTGAATCATCCCTGTCAAGCCATTAGCCAAACTGAATCCATGTTATGCCAGACTCACCCGTTGTGTGGCACACAGGCCACCTCCTTCCTCTGGCACTTTACACAGGGCCCCTTCTCCCACGCAATCTGCCTGCCACCCCATCAAGCTGGTGTCGTCAGCCCAGCACCATCCTCCTCCTCATCCTCCTTGTCCTCCCTCTTGGACTCTGCAACTACCGGCGCCTTCCTCTTTCCCTTCGTCCTCGCCGCTTGTACTGCTCATCGTACAGCCTTGGTGACAGCCTCTTCTTGTACTTGTCATGCAGCTGTAGCTGCCTCCTGTTCCCATACCTTCAAGCCATTAGTACTGTTCAAATCGGCTTCCTACCAACTCACCTTGACAGCTTCCCGTTCTCGCTGTTCCTGCTCCTCCCTCTCTCAAATCTCCTGCAGCTCTAGTTGCTGCAACATGGCCTGGTGCTTGTGCTCCTGGTCTTTGAGCATTTTTTTGATCTCAGCAGCGGAAGGCATGGTGTTGTCACGTTTGGGGTGGGAAGTATGGAAGCAAAAGTCGAATGTTCAACTACATGGAACCTCACCAATTTTATATCCACATAAACTCCATTCTTACACCACCCAGCATGTATCCTATGATCTTCATGGGGTGAAGGCCCTAAGAGGGGAATACTGTTATATCCCCAAGTCTAAGCTGCCTTCATGCCATCATCCCATTCTCATTCTGCTCCGATCTCAGATCTGTGATCCATACTCATGTTACATATGATTTTCCTCTCCATTATGATCTCCATTCCACATAGTCCACAGCTAAGGCCAAGACTGGATCTCTATTCCAGTCTCCATTCCGTTGCCATCCCAGTGACTCCTTCATAGTCATAGCTGTGCACTCCGGTCTTATTAGACCACCAGACTGTAGTATAAATAGGACTACAATTTGTATGTAGCACCTCAGTTCGAATATCGAATAAGTCCTCCCTCACATACTCTCTCATCTAAGTTCCCTTGTCCCTGTTTCACCCTACTCTCAGCTTTGTGCCAACTCTGATCTCTCATCTTAGGACTTCAGTCCTTAACCCTTGACCTGCAGATTCACATCCCAATCATCCTGTTTGCCAGTCCATAGGACTGGTTATCTTAGATCACTCTTGTCATCAGACTTGACTCTGAGACACTCCGGTATTCCGTTCGTTCATTCTGTTCTATAAATAACAAGACAGGAATCAGGCTAGGGGCACAGCACATAAGCTGAGGCTGAAGTCTTGTATCAACCTGGGGTCCCATGATCATTTAGTCACATGACCTCATGCCATACTTAACAACTTCCAGGTACTCAACTCATTCACCATCAAGAACCAGTATCCTCTCCTGCTCATCTCAGACTTGGTAAATCAGCTGCGGGGTGCATGCTACTTCACCAAGTTGGACATCTGCTGGGGGTATAACAATGTCTGGATTAAGGAAGGAGATGAGTAGAAGGCAGCCTTCCATACCAACCGCGGCCTGTTTGAGCCTTTGGTAATGTTCTTCAGACTCACCAACTCCCCCTCCACCTTCCAGATAATGATGAATGACATCTTCCACAACCTCATCATAGAAGGGGTGGTCTGCATATACCTAGATGACATCCTCATCTTTACTAGTCTCTAGAGGAACACCGGTGCATCTCCAGACTCATGTTACAGAGACTCTGAGAGCACCAGTTATTCCTTCAGCCTGACAAATGCAAGTTTGAGAAGACTCGGATCGAATACCTCGGACTCATCATTTCAGAAGGCCAGGTAGAGATAGACTCTGTCAAGGTGGCCAGAGTGGCAGAGTGGCCTGTCCCAGGCAACAAGCATGAGGTGCAGTCCTTCCTGGGGTTCATCAACTTCTACCAGCAGTTCATTGTGGATTTCTCGCACCATGCACAGCCTTTCTTTGACCTCACCAAGAAGGACACTCCATGGGCATTCACTCTGGAGTGTCAGGCCGCATTTGATGATCTCAAACAAATTGTCACCTTGGCCCCAGTCCTTGTCTTCCCCAATGACTCTCTTCCCTATTGTGTTGAAGCCGACAGCTCAGACTATGCTACTGGAGCAGTCCTGTCACAGCAGTCTGGGGAGGATGGCAAGTGGCATCCCATTGCGTATTACTCCAAGTCTCTCAGCACCGTGGAGTGGAATTATGAGATCCACAACAAGGAAATGCTGGCCATCATTTGGGCTCTGGAAGAATGGAGGCACTTCTTGGAAGGGTCAGCCAAGACAACTGAGATCTGGACAGACCACAAGAACTTGGAGTACTTCATGACAGCCAAGAAGCTCAACCGGTGTCAGGCGCGATGGTCCCTATACCTCTCCCGCTTTGATTTCCTGCTCTACCACTGACTGGGTCACTCAATGGTATGCTCTCTCATGCCAATCTGACCATGGAATGGACTCAGGAGATAACGCAAACATTACACTCCTCAACCCCGCATTCTTTGTAGTCCAAGTGTTAGAGGCCATTGAGCTCACAGATAAAGAAATGGGGATTCTGTGCAACATCAGACAAGGGAATCAGGCTGGAGAGCAGGAGGATACAGTGGTAGTGGCAGCCCGCACCCTCAAGGAGTCATAGAGATCCTCGATATGGGCTGTGGAATGGTCTGAGGCCAACAACCTACTCTGTTTTAGAGGGAAGATCTATGTCCCGAAGAATGCAGACCTGAGATGCTGCATTGTGTCCCTCTGCCACGACACCTGTGTTGCTGGACACCCCGGCTGGTGGAAGATGCTAGAACTTGTATCACAACACTACTGGTAGCCCCAAATGTCCCGCTACATTGGTCAATACACCAAGATATGCGACCTGTGCCTCCGGACCAAGATTCAGCATCATTGCCCATATGGAGAGCTCACTCCACTGCCCATTCCTCCCTTGTGCTGGCACACAGTGAGCATGGACTTCATTACTGAACTCCCCACATTGAATGGCTATGACTCTGTAATAGTGGTGGTAGATTTGGCAGGCAAACGGGGTCACTTCATCCCAACCCATACTACAGTCTTGGCTCTGGGAGCAGCCTGCCTTTACCTGCAGCATGTCTGGAAGCTCCATGGACTCCCCAAGTGTGTGGTCTCAGACCAAGGGCTGCAATTTGTCACCACCTTCACCAAGGAGCTGTACTGACTCCTAGACATCAAGCTCTCCTCTTCCACAGCATACCATCCTCAGACCGACGGTCAGACTGAGTGCCTCAACCAGGAACTGGAGCAGTATCTGTGCCTATACTCATTGGAGTGCCAAGATAACTGGGATAAAATCCTGCCACTGGCCAAATTCAGCTACAACAACTATGTCCATTCCTCGACACAAGAGACCCTGTTTATGCTGGACTCAGGGCGACATCTATGTATGGGCTTTGAGCCTGACATGGAGCTATCCCACCTTGAGACCATAAACGAATTCAAGGACCGGATGGCTATTGCACTTGAGGAAGCCAAGGAGGATATGGCATGCTACTATGACTATTGGCATGAACCCCCTCCAGTGTTTGAGGTTGGAGACAAGGTCTTCTTGGATGCCAGTGACATAAGGATGACTAGGCCATCTAAGAAACTCTCACACCGATTCCTGGGTCTGTACGAGGTGGAACAGCATGTGGGCAACAATGCCTACTGACTCAAACTCCCTTGGTCTATAAAAGCACTTCACCCAGTCTTCAATGTCATTAAGCTTATGCCAGCCCCAGAAGATCCAATCCCAGGCCGATGAGCTACACCACCCCCACCACCAGTCCTAGTGCAAGGCAAGGAGGAGTATGAGATTGAGAAGGTCTTGGACAGTCGGATTCACTGGAATAAGGTCCAATTCCTGGTCAAATGGAAGGGGTATGGCTATAAGGACAATGAATGGCTTCCGGAGTCACAAGTACATGCTCCAGCACTCAAGGCGAAGTTCTACCATGACAATCCAGGAGCTCCATGTCAGATTCAAGTACTATTTTTCGAGAGACTCAATTTTTGGCTGCTATAGGAGGACAGTTGGCAGGATGTGCATCGGGGTCGCCACACTCTAGAGGGAGGGTGATGTCAGGGGACAACCTATTTCCATTTTCTTTCTCTTCATATCCTTTCTATCTCGCTCATATCTTACTCACTCATTTTAGTATTATACATGCTCATTCCCATTTACCTTCTGAGCACACTCCTTTTCACTCCAATCCACTCCGATGCTCCCTCACTCAGACCTACAGCAGTGACTACTTGGGTTGGGCAAACCACTAGCACTCTCTGAGTGTGATACCCTGCATGACTCCGCTCCGCTCCGTTCTCATGCACCCAACCCAGTATCTCACTATGGTCATGAGGGGTGCGATTACTTATACATTCCCACATTCCTTTTAATATGCAGCTCACACTTCCTGATAAGGTTCCTTAGAGTTTCCTCTTTGGATATCCCTCATCAGGTAAGCTGTCATTACAGGTCTATACTTAGTACAATATATTATATTAACTTTGGATATCCCTCATCAGTGGTCTGAGTAGGCACTCTGAGGTTGCCCTTACAGCCATGACTTGGCAGACACAAACACTGAGGGCTAGTTTGGCAAACATGTAGTAGTACTTGCCAATGTTATAGAGTGCATGACAGCCCAGGAGAAGGAGGATCTGGAAAAGGATATGGCTCAAATAGAGAGAGAAGGCTATCCAGAGGACCAAAAGTGAAAGTAGGTACTTGACCACTGCTAATTGCTACTAATGATAATACAAATATTACAGATTTGCTGCAAAATACTATACCAGGTGGTTTGACAGAGTAGCCAAGAATTATTGGCTTGAGATGGGGTTACTAACAATCTCATTTGTCACATGTACTACACCAGATGGCCAGTTGGCAATTGAAGTGTAAGTGTGCTGATTGTGCTATGTCTGCCAGTACTGCTGCCAATTGGCACCCAACTTTATTAGACATAATCAGATTGCTGAGCTTTTGGAAAGCCCAGCCCAATCATTTGAATAGCACCATCCAGATAAGGTCACTGAGATAAAACAGTTGCTCATGGAATATGTCAAAGCCCTCCAGGGGGTTATACAGAGGATCAATACTACAGAAGGAACAGCACCTAAAAAAATGCCAAACCTTGAAGTGAATACTGATAGTTTCCCAAAATTGCCACCATCATTCAATGTCACTCTATACACCAAAGCAGATTTGGAGAGGCAGTTTAGATAATACCTATTATACCACTATAGTACATCTATCAATTATTGAATTGCCACATGCTGAGTGCCAATTGCCATCCCAAATGTAGGACTTACAACAAAGGGCCTAACCCCACATGTACTATATAAAAGCATTAGAAATAGTCTCTTAATATATATTAAGCCAGAATATTTACCTGGCAACTTCAAGATAAGTGATCTACAAAATATAAAGCATGAAGAAATTGTTAAATTCTTCAAACATATCTGTCATATCCCAACTCACACTCTGACCCTCACCCCAATTCAGCCCATACCAATTCTGGTTATGGGTTATTATCTGATATTCATTCACTCTGTTCATACCCCAACCCCAATCCCGTGCCTTGGACATACCCCATTTCATCTTCATTATTTCCACCCAACTCTATCCCCTTGATCTGCCCTCTTCATTCTTGCTCTAGACCAGTCGACAATCTTCCCCCATTGTTTCCAGATGACAAGGCAATTCATATGGTCCACATCAGTCTCTTTCTTGTCTCTGGACTCTGTATATAAGTAGCACAATTTCCGCACTGTATTCCTTAGTCAATATTCCTAGAGCAAAGCTATACTCTGACCTCATTCGACAAATATAGGGACACAACCTTGCCAGGGGCACAGCACACAAGCTGAGGCTGACATCTCTAATCTATAACACCTCTCACATGATCATTTAGTCCTGTGACATGTTGTGGTTCTTAACAATATCTCTAAAAGAGAGATAATATATGATATCATCTAGGTATTCAAGTTTAAAAATATCAATACTGGCCAGAAAGGGAGGAAGGTAGTTTGTGCAACCTTCAATAACAAGGCTGCTACTGAGTATCCTACTGAGCCTACTACTATGGCTTGGCAGCCCAAGAAGAAGAAAAGGACAAAGAAACACATACAAAATAATTTTTAGGGTAATATAATCATATAGTCTACAGTGAGTCAACTGAACAAAATATTGACTTGGCATGCCAATTTACACATTTACCAGCCTGCCAGTTATCTACCAAATATTACAATTAATTCACAAAGTAAAGAATGTATTAGAAGCCACTAGCCAGAAGATATCCCAAACTCAGTGATTGATCCTGCACTTCTTGGATTACAAGCAGGATATCTGCTAGTGGCACCAGCAGGAAGACCAGGATACATCTACACAATACAGGCAGCTACTTATCATCCTTCTACTAGCCAGACTGATTTGTCAGTATCACCAATTACTCTATTGGTTTCTTAGCAATAGCCAAGGACACCTTTACAGCCAATACTGCCTATAATTACACCACCTTCTTTTCAGCCCCATGCATTATTGGTAACTGAAGATCTCCTATATGCTATACATACAGCTTCACCTGCTATACAAGATTCTTGTACTGTGGGCAATACCAATGGTCAGACAGGGTCACTGCCAATGCCACTGCTGATATCACTGCTGACTGATAATGATCCTCTTTCTCAGTCACTGGCAATTCTGCATCCTACTATAACACCTCCTTGTACTGGGAAGGCAAATGCAAATACTAAAAAGACAAATGCAAAAGGACAGTCACAAAGGCCTGTTAATACTGCTGATGATCTTGCTCTTTAGAAAGTAAGTCAATATATGGTTACTGGTAAATGAGCATAAACTTATTGAACAAAGCAGTAACATATTGCCTTATATACCAATTCAATTTGTAGCATGGCAAAAAACATCTCATTTGTAACATATCAATATATACAAGTTCAAAAAGATAAATAAATACAAAAATAAACTACTGATTGTCAATATCCATATCTGAGCCTGAATCTTGTGCCAATGCTGGTAAAAGCTGTAGTGACTGGCATAGTAGACCATCAAATAGAGATTGTGACCATAATCTCTTGCCTACAACTAGTGGTGGCAGTATCTGGGTGGAGTCAGTGGAGGATAGAAGAGGTGGCTATAGCTTGGCATTGGCATTGGCAGGTGGTGATAGTGGTAGTGGTGGTAGTGTAGTGGTAGTAGTGGCAGTGGTAGTAGTGGCAGTAGTGATGGCAGTGGTAGTAGCACTGCTGGAGATGATAGAGGATAGAGGATAAGGTGGGAGACTTGCTTTTTCTATGGTGGCATTGACTCTTCATCCAAAGTGGACCCGGCAGTAGCCTATTTGAACTCATTATCCCTCTGCCTGGGATAGTAAATATGATTGGGATTGATCCCATTGAAGAGAGTTAACCCCTGCTTGCCTCCCTATGGCATGCCCAGAAAGTCCTCCATATCCTGCAAGTGGTCTTCAAGCTTTTGCCTCTCACATGCTCATAGTCCTGCCCATCATGTAGCTTGTCAAGCAATGTATCTATCCTATTGAAGAACTGAGCTATCTTCTGGCTGATTTCCTTGCAGTCTTCCATCTTTTTCTCTAACAGCATTATACTTGCCTCTATTACTTGTATCTGAGCTTCCATGAGTACTACCAATATTGCAAGCCACCTCTCCATGTTTTATTCAGCTAGCTATATCTCCTGCTCCTACTGTGTTTTCTCCTATGGCTGCCTCTCCTCTAGCTGGCTCTCATCCTTCTAGGCAGCAAAGCTGGCCTCTGTGGCTGAAATGACTTGTTAATTACAGAAGAGGTAGAATTAATTGGAACTGATCCTTCTGCTTGCCCTTGTCCTTCTTCTGCCATGGTGGGGTTGTGGCCCATATCTTCAGCCACTGTGGCCACCATGGCATGGGTTATTCTTTGGCAGATGGCTTATTATCATTACTGCTAATGATCTGCTTGCTCTTTGCTTTGGTCTTCTACTTGGGAAGATGCTTGTAGGCTGATTGTCCTACTGCTTCTGCTGGTCTTGCCAGTGCTGACTTCTTCACTGATGTGGCCTCACCAAAGTCACATTGTACCTTTTGTGAGCCATACATAACACATGAGATCCCCTTTTCCTATACTTTACAGGCCCTGTCTATCTTCTTGCATCTCTAGTAGGGGGGGTCATGCCATTGGCTGGTACCAATTGGCTTCCATTGCTTCTTGGGGTCCCACTTGCCCCTCACCACCTTCCTCTCCACCATCTCCTCCTTATTATCACTATTGATATTGTATTTATCATCATCATCTCACTTTTGCTTTGGCACTTGGTGCCCTCTGATCACACAGATGGCTAGCAATGACCCTGATCCTGCCTTATCTATCTCATTGCCTGACTCATCCAATAATGCAAGTCACTAGACAGGGTATGTTGGCTGCTTCCTAGATGGGCCAACTGTCATCCTTGCTATTTCTTCAGTAGGCACTCGCATCCTACTCCCTGATGTGATAGGCATTGCCACTGCTGCTACTGCTGCCAGTTGAGAGATGGAAGAGGCCATTTTTGCTGCCACTTCTGCTGCCAGTTAGCAGATGGGCACAGCAAGGGCTGCTGGTTAGGAGAGGGGGGATATTGTTGGTAGTTATGGGGCTTCGACAGTTGTAGCTACTGCCAATGTTGAACCCCATGCCTTTGACTCAAAGGCATTGAGTGCCTTGAGCTACACTGTACAGAAGCTATCATCCAATGCCTTTGCCTTCTTGGTACTGTTGAAAGCCTGGATAAATGACTATATAAAGTACCAGATGGAAAATTCAGCCTTGAATTCCACCTGGTGCTCCATTTGTACCTGAAAATTTTTTGTCTATTTTAAAAACCAGTTAGATTGTATATATCTGGATAAGTAAAACACTTACTAAATTACCAGATATTTCCTTCATAACCTCAATAACATTCCTATCTTTCAATAACTACTGAATGGCAGCATTGGCAGCTTCAATGGCAGTATGGAGTTCTTTAGTGGTTTTGAAAGACATATCAATATGATGTTTTAAAAATAGACCTTAAAGTAGAGGTGAGGTGTTTGAAGATATTGGCATTGGCAGGATAAACTTGGTTGTGGATAAAATCAACAATCAGAATCAACTATCATGTAACATATAGAACACAGTACACAGAGCCAAATACAGAGCCAAACAACACAAAAAAATAGTAGGAACAGGGATAATATAAAGATAACATATCTCTATGAATAAGAATATGAACAAAAACAACCAACAGATCCAGAGTACATTACCTACAGTGATATCTGCTATCCCTGATGGCTTTACAGTTGGCATCAGCACAGATGGCCAATGCTATCTGGTACCACAGTATATGGTGCCAGCTTTAGATGAGGCATTTATATCATACAGAGCTAAATCTGATCTGGGGGTTGCTCATGCATCTGGAGGGGTATATGTACAATTAGACATTGACTAACTTTACTGCCAGTCAGAGTTCTGCCAGTCGCCTTTTGCTTATTGTTTTTTAGTTACCACAATTTGAAAATCGGCCATACCAATTCCTTTCTGAGGGGAAAATCTACTTTTCTCCAGATCCAGTAAGTTCTGCCCTGTAATTCAGCAGATTGGCTGATACCTTCAAATAGGAACTAAGTGACTAGGAGCTTCTAAACCTTTATGCTGAGGTAATTGCTCTACAACAAAAACTCGGCATCTCCTACAAAGATACCTCCCATCACTTGTATATTGCCAAACTAGAGAAGTACAAGGTTGCCAATATGACATACAAAGCCTTCAAAAACCTTGATCAATGTGTTGGAAATTCTCTCAAAGACCTTAATACATGCTTTGGAAAGGCTGAGAAAAATATGGATGCAGATAGAAAAGACTCTGCTAATACCAATGCCAATGCCAAGTAATCTTCTGGTAAATATTACATATAATTTGAAATGTAGTATTAATACATAATATATACTGCCATTCACAAAGCTTTAGCTATCAGCTACCAACTGTCAGGGGACAATCTATTTCCTTTCTATTTCTCTTCATGTCCTTTCTATCTTACTTATATCTTACTCACTCATTTTAGTATCACACACACTCATTCCCATTCACTTTCCAAGTATACTCCTTTTCACTCCAATCCACTCTGATGCTCCCTCACTCAGACCTACAACTATAACTACTTGGGTTGGGCAAACCACTAGTGCTCTCTGAATGTAACACCCTGTATAACTCTACTCTGTTCCATTCTTATATGCCCAACCCAGTATTTTACTATGGTCATGAGAGGCATGATTACTTATACATTCCCATATTCCTTTTAATATAGCTTATGCTTCCTGATGAGGTTCCTTAGAGTTTCCTCTTTGGATATCCCTCATTAGATAAGCCGTCATTACAGGTCTATACTTAGTACAATATATTAACTTTGGATATCCCTCATCAGTGGTCTGAGTAGGCACCTGGAGGTTGCCCTTATACCAACAGCATTCTGCCATTTCATAGCTACTGGCAGAGCCACTAGTATTTTGGTACCAGCACTGGCACTTGCATAGTATGGGCACTGGCATTGGCACTTGCATGGCATTGGCACTGGCACAACTGCCAATTTTATTTATATACTGGTACTGGTGCTCAAACTGTTTGACAATACTTGTGATTCAATGAATTCATTGAATCATACTATTTGGTATAGTGTATATACCTAATATAGATACTATATTATTCACTGGTTCAGTAAATTTGCTAAACTCATATCATGTGGTATACTGGGAATGTTTGCTGAATCATATTACATGATATACTGTAACATGCCTACCTGTCTGGAGAGCCAAAGCCAAGATTGGTTTGACTTCACTAGAGCAGTGGGTTGGCAATTACAGTACCAACTAGTCATGCCCCTTTATTGTCATGGGGTCAGATTTTATGCCTTGCAAGGGTGAAAGCATAAAATGCAAAGCAATGGTGATATGTGACACACTGTTTGCCAGTGGGTGGTAGTCTTTAGTCAAAATGTTTGCCTAGAGTGGTGGTGTGGCTCTCAGTTAAGACAAGGTGCTCCTCAGGATCAATAGCCAAGCTGTATTATTGCCAGATTGAAACATAGTGGAATAAAAATTGAGTCTGATGATTTTGTCGCTATATACCATGACGGAGTAGTTGGAAGGCCTTGTTAAAATCTTCTCAACTGGTTATCATACTATTTTACATGCAATCACCAGATACAAAGGTTTTTGTTTTCTTTATCTTCCACCAAATACTCGGGCAGGAAATGGATGGCCACTAGCATAGCACTAATATCATTGGACGGGTGCATAAACCCCCAACAATCATGAAGCATCATCAATCAATTGGAAACAAACACTTTATTTCACCTGGCTTTTGAAAACACTAGTTTTACCTTTGCAGATTGATGCATTGTTGTTACTTAAACATCGGTACTCTGTCTGAAGAGTTACTTTCAAAGAAGCATGGTCAGGTGGATACAGCTTGTGATCGAGCTGCCTTCTATATGGCGCCAATTCCCAGGAGCAAGCAGACATTCTACACGCTCTCCTTCTCCTGATATACCCTATGTCAGAAAGACATATATTCAAGTTGCCAGAAAACCTCGTGCTCCAATCACTGCGAGGCGCCGTGCGGCTGAACCCAGGTTTACAGCTGTAAGCACAGTCTCCGAACTTTGACCACCTAAAGCAACACAAAAATTTATACTATTTTCCAACAGACACGAGCCTTCGAAGTGTATATACACTGCATCCCCCTCCGCGACAGCGACAGTAGCCGTCATCTCTGGCGGAGGCGCTGGCCATGAGCCAGCACATGTATCATACACAGGCATCGGGATGCTCGCTGCGTCCATATCCGGCGACATATTCGCCAGTCCAAGTACCGCGCAAATCCTCACTGCGATCAAGCTTGCCGCATTCACCGGCTGCAAGGAACACGCGAGACAACCGCGGGACGTCCTCGCCATCATCAACAACTACACCGGCGACCGCCTCAACTTTGGGCTTGCAATAGAGCGGGCGCGCGCAACACTACACAATTTGCGTATAGAGAGTGTTATTGTCGCAGACGACGTGTCGTTGCTGGGAGGCGCGCTGGAGAGCCTTGTCGGTCCTCGTGGTTTAGCGGGGAATATCCTGGTGTGCAAGATTCTAGGTGCATTGGCTGAGGCAGGCGAGCCCTTGAATGTTGTAAAAGCGTTGGGTGATGCAGTCGTCAGCAACCTTGCTAGCATCGGTGTCGGACTCGATCACTGCCACGTTCCTGGGACCGCTAAATCGCGAGAGGTGGCCATCGGGGAGAGTCACTGTGAGGTGGGCCTGGGTCTGCACAATGAGCCGGGCGTCTTCAAGGTTCCCCTCGAAGATCCGGAAACCCTCATCGCGAAAATGCTCTCATTAGTCCTTGAGCCACGTACAGGTAACCATACGTCGTTCCTCGGTTCAGCACTGGACGAAACAGTCCTATTCGTGAACAACCTCGGTGGGATTTCCCAGCTGGAAATGGGTGCCATACTCGATGTGATATGTACGCAATTGGGTACGCGCGTTCTTAACCTCAAGGCGATGACTGTGCCTAACGGTGCTTTGCAAGCTGAAAGCTATAGCATCCTTCCCCGGCGCGTATACATGTCATCGTACATGACGTCCCTCAACGCTCCGGGGTTCTCCATCTCACTGTTGAACGTGTCTGCCGTCCACCGTTCCTTGGATAAGGACGCCCTCAATCCCATGCTAGATATTTACGCCCTCCTCGACGCTCCGACGGATGCTCTCTCTTGGGTTGGCGTGCAAAAGCATTGGCCCGAAAATGGTATTCTCCCAGAAATAATTACTGGCTCCGATGTGGAAGATCTCCTCGCGACCGTTAGCCTAGTTCCAAGCATGCACGATCGTACGACGGATGTAAACACGAAATCGGCGGGTGGGGCTCCGGAATACTGGTCCCCAGCTCAAGTTGAGCGCGGGATACGGTCGGCTTGTCGCGCCTTGCTTGCAGTGGAGGAGGAGCTGACGGAGTACGACACAGTTACCGGGGACGGCGATTGCGGCAGGACGCTTTCTGCAGGGGCAACAGGTACGTTAAAACGCCGAGACATGCCATTCTGAGCCTAACAGTGCGGTGTGCGTACAGCGGTGCTTTCGAGCCTGGATCATGGGCAAATAGATTATTCGAGCCCCTCGTCGTTAATGCAAACTCTCGCGGAGATTCTCGAAACACGAATGGGTGGAACCATCGGTGCCCGTGTGTACACCTCCCATTTAAGCATCTAATAGACATGCTCAACGCCTCACACAGTCTTTGGCATATACCTCAATGCTCTCTCGACATCCTTGCAGAACATTGGCCTCAATTCGAGCTGGCATCACTGTCCAATGCAAGCCCTCAATGCGCTGGGGGCACACACTCCTGCCATGCTTGGTGACAGGACATTGGTCGATGCCCTTGCGCCGTTCTGTGATGCTATGGCTCAGGGCGAGAATTGGCATATATGTGAACTGAAAGCGTGGGAGGGCGCATGTGGTACGGTAGGGATGAGGCCGCGGTTGGGCCGTGCGGCATATGCAGTACAGGGGGCAGATATAAACGAGCTTCCTCCAGATCCAGGGGCCTGGGCAGTTGCGCACCTCCTGCGTGGCCTTGTGGGTGGGTTAGGTGAGGGTTAGAACTAGAAATATGGGTTGCTTTTGGGTTTTTTTTTTCCATACTGTCCTTTGTATAATCCCGTGAAACCAGACGCATCACATTGTGCACGTGCTACCAGATCAACCACCGCCACTCAGCCCGTTATTCGACTGATAACCACATTCGACCTCAACTGCTGGATTCTCGGTGACGACCCCAGCATCTTCCCGGTTGAAATCTCAGATACCAAGACGGTCGGCAGTCTCAAGAAAGCAATCAAGGACGAGAAGAGGCCAGCATTTGACCACGTTCCCGCCGATACCCGCACGTTTCCATCCTCGTCGACAACAATAGAGAAGCTCAGTGGGCTTGGCTTTGTTGACGAAGGATCTTTGTTGCCCGTGGATAGATTGTCGAAAGTCTTCTCACAGTATCCTGCCGAGGGGTACCTTCACATCGTCATAAAAACCCGCCTATTGGTGACTGTCGTTGGTCCCTGACCGCTGACTATTCTCATTTTTACTCAATTTCTATGATTTTACAGCTCCCCTTGCTCAAAAGCGTCAACGTAAGAACCTTTCCGTCGAAGAAGCCCCGCATCGTCAACTTAAAAGGCGTCGACTTGAACTCCTGGAAGGTTCTGAGACGATATACAAGTCCAATGCTGAGCCCGAAATAGTACGCCGTGCTAATCCCACCGACGTACTTTTAAGTTTCACCTTTCTTAGGGCAATGACACCCTCATCCTTCCAAGCAATTCCAATTTCGAACACTTCATCACGACGCCAAACATCATTGCTGCCGACAAGACCAGTTACATCGAGAAGCTCGACAAAGAACCGCAATACCAGTATATGTTCCTTCGACCACGCCGATGGGGAAAGACCACCTTCCTCCAGACTCTTGCGAACTATTATGACAAGAGCAAAGCGGATTCGTTCCATGATACGTTCGGTCAACTTTATATCGGTAAGCATCCAACACCGGATCGGAGTTCTTTCCTCGTTCTCCTGTTCGACTTTTCAACCATCTCAACCTTGGACGTATTCCGCGCAACGAGGGGGTTTTCTCGCGTGGTGAACACCGCTCTTCGGGAGTTCTTGGCGAAGAACGCAGAATTCTTGGGGAACCCCGAGAGGACAGCACGGGATCCCTTACACTAGTTCTGGTGAGGTCCTCATCGTCAGGCCCATCCGCGTTTCATTGACCAAGCATGCAGAACCTCGTCGAAGCCTATGGCGAGAAACTTTTCGTTGGGGTCGATGAATACGACGCCCCTGCGAATTCTTGCCTTTCTTCTTCCAACGCGGATTCCAAATCGCGTTTCGAGGAAGTGGCGGGCCTGTTCAAGACCCAATTCTTTGCCGTGATGAAACAGGCGCTGGGTCGCGTGGTGCACAAGTACTGGCTCACCGGCGTTTTACCTGCCTTTCGCGACGGCTTCAGTCCCCTTTGCGCTACGTCTGTCATATCGATGTTGCCACAGTATAATGGTCTTTGCGGCCTGACGGAGGACGAAGTATGCACCATCGCCAAGGCGTACCTGGGTTCCACATGCGCAGATGCGGAATTGCAAGAGATTAAGCGATGGTACAATGGATACAGATTCTGCCATCCTGACGAAACCCTCCCTACACTGTACAATCCGCAACTCGTCTTCACACACCTTCGAACCCTCCGAACAGGTGGCAAACTCATTCGGCCCTCTGAGGACGCCAATGCGACTCATTCTGCAAGTCAACCACACTAAATCATATGGCAATGACCGGTTTGGGTTCGTCGACCTGTTTTTTTTTTTCGCTCCAGCAACGGGATCATTTTCATCCACTACTCTGGTACTTGAGCTCAAAAATGTCACCTTGAAAGGCCTATGGAGGGCAACATGTACAAGAGCATCTGCGAGTGACCAGCCATCAGTCCACGACCTTACCACGCTTCGAGCGGCACTGAAAGCAGAGTCCAAGGAGGAGTTGTTGTACAGATAATTTTGCTACTGGGATAAGGAAGATCGCCGCTGGTGCAGGGGATCTATTCAGAATCTCAAAGAGGGGGGACTTCAGCAGGTTGGCAGGTATTTACAGGTCCTGGATAAAGGCAATTCGGATGCTCCTGCAAGTGCCGGAATATGTGATCGCCGACTTCTTTGCCAGGAGGGTGGAGGCGGTCTTGTTATGCTATGTGTCGGTGGCACACGAGTCCTAGCCTGGAGGGCAGAAACAGAACAGACAGTATATAGCTCCAGAACCATGTACACAGGGTAGCGTATTTGCTTCCAGCAATGGCCAGCTTACTGCCTTCGTGAGAACCAGCACCCTTGTTCCAGAGGGAATACAACTTAGGACTGGTATCGTGAATCCAGGACGACCGCGTAACGCCAGTATAGAGAATTTGGGACCCGGCTGGAAACAGCCGTGATGATGATCAAAGAGAGGTGAAGGTCTGAATGTACTGGCAGGTGCGAAAACGACACTGTCGATGTCGTTCAACTGAGGGAAGCGAGGCAGGCTGCCTGATAACAGCCTAAGCGTTGTAAAGAACGACGAAGCCAGTCGTTCAAAAGCGAAGGAAACCGCACATTGACTCGGAAAGGATGGGCATACGATCGAAGGAACCAGAGACTTTCGTTGCTGTGAAGACCAACAACCATGAACAGAGTAATGTTCACGAAGGAGACCGAGTAGGCGCATCAGGTGAGGCTCGAGAAGTGACGGGAAACAAAATGTTTAGTCGTTCGTGGGTCGAAGAGGTGGCGCGCCGAACCGACATGCGTAAGGCTACAGCATCGAAGGACATTGCGGGGCAGACCAACAGCCATGAATGAGACACATTTGCAATGAGGACATGTTGAAGGACATCATTGGAGAGGCCAGACACTACTAGCAGGAAGCTATTCACCAAAGAAAATGGTATAATGGGGATGAGAGCATGTTTAGTTGATGCGCATAGGTTGTTACAGCTGACCACATCGACAGGAAGCGAGCCAGAGGGGGAGAAAATGGGAAAGGATGAGATGGGTCTTAATGTTGGGAGTGGTGGCAGGTTGCCACACTCCTAGCGGTGTCTGGGGTCTGGGGTCCTGACGGGGTCTAGCTAGCCAGTACATAAGCAGTTTGTGGCGTTCCGAGCACCAACCATCGTGTGAGGCAGCTCGGCCACTCCAACGTGCTCCCACTGCCGAACGTGATGGGTTTAGAGCGCTAAACTATCAAAAACCCCAACCTATCGGTTATTAGAAGATGCTGATGATTTTGGAAGCCACATTCGACCAAAAATCACGAAATCCGTTCTCTGGTCACTGCGCGCGGGTTGCACAGAACACATTATGACTTGTTTCGATGCTTGATGAAAGTTCAGAGGTTCCTTATGTGCTGTGCACCGCGAGCTGAGAAGGGTGTCGTGGCATTAGAAATGATAGATCCTGGTCGGAAAGTGGTGGTGCAAAACAACACGATCAATCAGAGTTCGGTGTGCGTCGGACTAAGTTTGTACTATTCGATGAGCAAAGGTGCGAAAATGTGCTTACCACAAAATGATATCAGTGATTGGCCAACCCATCAGAGATGCCCACAGACGTGTATCTCCGTTTCCACTCAAGAGTCCTTCATAGGGAGATGAGTAATCCCCTGCGCCCAGCCGTTGTTCGAGCTCATTCTATAAGCCCACCGGCGCGTTTTACCTTGGATGAGAAGATCTCCAGCCTCAATTCTAGTAGTAAAGGGCTCGACTCAAATGTGCAAACCATCGCATGTGCTCTGTTGGGTATGAAGCTCCCTGGCTGAGGTCGCACCGCATCTGATGCATAATGACTCTCCTCATCATCAAGGACCGTTGATGAAAGTCGCTTTTCAGATCCTGATCAAACGATATCTCACTGGCCCGATTGATGCATCTTCTCCCTTTTTTTTCGTGGAGCAATGGCTGTTGGTGACTCATGGCTCTCGTTTTGCCCAATGCCAATATTCTCACTAGGCGAACAATGGGGTGTAGGGGGTGTTTTTCCCTACAACGTCAAACGGATTTTTTCACTTGGAGGCCTGTCCGGCCATCGCAGATGATCTATCACTTTGATTGGCAGGATGGATTGGAGGTGGCATTTCCGTACTTACGACGAACAGCTTACTGCCCGAACAAAGACCATACTACAATCAGACAACCATCGCGCTCGTAGCGGCATCCGAACCTGGGTGGAATGCTCGTTGATCGAATATCAGAGCTATTCATAGCTGCGGTCGCCAAGATGCGTCATCCCGAGCCATAATCGAGGGTATTGGCCAGCACCCCTTGTGCAGTCATGATTGATTGTGTCATATCCTGTACAGCAGGTCTTTCTTCTTGGGTCTCAGGCCTTGTATAAATACAAGCACGGGGGAGCCATTAGCGTTCATCAAGCCAATTTCCCTTCCGTATCCCAGCCAGGTGCTGACCCCAGTTATTTTTCTATCCTCCATCCGTCCACCAATACACACAATGTTTCAATTATCCACTATCTTGCTCGCTGTCTCCATGGGGTCGGTTCTCACCTCAGCTTCCCCCCTGCAAAAACGAATCCAGCAAACCATCGCAGAATCAACACACGACTGGGAACAGGCTTGCGTGCGTACATCACTCCCCAGACCAGCCGAGCGCAGGCAGCTAATATATATATATATATATATCACTACAGTTGGCGGCTGGAGGCGCAGGAAAATGCAACCCGCTCTCGCAGACGGCATTCACGTCGTTGCTGGCAGCAGGAGGGAACTGCGACCAACAGGACGCCGCCGACCAGATGATCGACCTCGCGAAGCAGCTCAAGAACGACCCTGAAATGATCAGGCTCACCCAGCTGTTCGTCCAGCAGCCGAGGAATGCTGTAAGCGTCACCTGCATACAGGCTATCAAGAAAATGAAAAGAGCCACTGAACTGATGGCCCCCTTCTCTTTTTGTCCTGCGACTGTAGCCAGACAAGATTTTGGTCCCGTACTGCCAGAAGGCGCCCAAGAACCCTGAATTGGATGGCCTCTTCCACTGCGAATTCGCTGGCTCCGACTTTACCAAGTTCAGCGGCGACCAGACTGGCAACCTGCCCCTTGGAGTTTCCGCGGTGAACCCGCCTGGGTCTTGCCCTGCGAAGCCCGACGGCCCAGTCCCTGACGGGGTGCAGCTGAATACACTTGTGCATGATCCAAAGGCAGGGTATGCGATCCTTCCCCCCCGCCAGCGTTTTGTTGCGCATCCTTTCTGACTTTTTGGCGACGTACAGTGCTTCCCCAGGCCCGGAAGCACCAGCATCAGGTACACCAAACCCGGCCGCACCCAGCCCAATCCCTGTGGACAACGCCGCCGCCCCAGCAATACCAATTGCAACAACACCCCCCGCGCAAGCCTCCCCGGCCGGATTCGCACTCCGTACGTGAAACACCAACCTGCGCCGATCCGCCACTGACTGGGCACAACCACTGACGCTTTCCCCCCTTTTCAACAACAGAGAACGGCAAAGACGCCAAGGAACTGAACGCGCAATTCGCCAGCCTCACCGCGAGCTCGCCGTGCACGGACGGCGCGAACGCGTGTGTCGGCGGCGCGTTTGCGCAGTGCGTCGGAGGCAAGTTCGAGCTCACGCAGTGCCCTGCTGGTACGGTTTGCGCCGCGCTGCCGCTGGTGAACAGCCCTGGAACTGTGAGTGAATTCCGTTGGGAATTTTTTTTTGTTTTTTTTTTGGTTTTTGTTGTTTGTTGGGATGCTGTTTTTCTGATTCTCTCTTTTTCTGGTAGTCGATTACGTGTGACAGTGCGGCTGACCGGGATGCTCGGATTGCGGATACTGGGGCGTGAGTGGTGAAAGATTGATAGCGGTGGAAATGTGGATTGGGCTTAGCGGTTATCGGCACAGCACATGATACCCCTGTAATTGGAATTGGAATTGGAATAATTATTAGCTAACTACGTTGCATAAGCAACTAAGGTCACTACTGAAAAGCGACCTCGCTAGCTACTAGTTATAAAGAACTCGGTACGTAGGGAAAGAAGGAAAGGGATACATTTAAAGGAAATTTAAGGAAAACGAAGGGTAACAGGGATTAGGGATGATTCGAGCCAAGTGAGCCGGGAGTGTTACAGTTTTCCGAGGACATGTTGGATGTGTTGATAGGGAAGGGTTGGCTTTACTCTGGGGTACGTCGGGTCACGTCTGTCACGACTTTGAATTTTACCGCGCATGTTCAAGTCAAGATCTACGGCTATCAGACGGTGTGCTTCTGCATATCTTTACCAGTGTGCATACTGATGAAGGATATCCTGTGCAACAGCACACAGGATGAGGCATACCTCCCAGGTCCAGAGGAGCAACAGACTATGGGTTTGGTGTCGAGGCTCATCAAAGCTTGCCAGGCATATTATACCACATACCTCCTCTGCCGAACAATGTTATGATTCTCTCTGTTAATTGTAACGCCGGGGGAAGGAGCTGTATCAATTCCCCCCCTCACTGATCAGGAAAATTGCTACTTTGCGTTACATACATTTAGGGTGGCCTCAGCCAGGGAGGTCATACTTAACAAGCATGTGAGATGGCTGTGAATTCGAGTTGAGCCCCTTACTACTAGGATTGATGTGTTGGCCAATCAAAATCAATTGGACATTACATGTGCACATTATATGTAACCAAGCGCCATCATGCTTTGTCCGGCACAACTTTGTCACCAAATTTCTGATCATTTCGTAGGATCTATCATTTGCAATGCCACCTCATCTTGTGGTGCACAGCATATACGAAGTCGCTAGTGGTGCGTTTCCGTATAGGCCGAATAGATAGAACCTTGCATTCATTGCAACCAGAGAACGATCTTTTGGCTCCTAAATCACTAGTGTCTGTTTCAAGGTTGGGCGTTTGTTTTTGATGGTTTTGTGCTCTAGATCTGTCATGTCAAGGTTAGTATCGCGTTTTGCAGTGCCTACGTCCTGTTGCGGAAAGAAAGGCTTCTAGTCTCGATATCATTTGCAGGGAGAGAGGAAATGGGACTGATAGAAGGTGATGTTATGGAGTGGCAGGGCTTATTCATGCTATAGTCCCGAAGGCTGTCGGTGATGCACCGAGTGTGGCATTGGTCCGAGCAAGCGGCAGAGGGGAGTAGTGGGGATATCAATATTAATGAGGGTGCCGGCCTGAGTAGCCACAAGGACTGTCACGTGAGCCTGTGGGAGCACGTGACTAGACCAACCACTGCGCGTGATCTGATAAGCTATTGTTCTCCCCTCAACCACCAACGATGATACGGCCTACACCAACGGACAACCTCCCGACACCCACATCGCGCACCCAAGCCGAGACGGAGGCCATCCTCCTCAAGCACATCCCCGCGTCTGCGTTGGGGGCCTACCTCCCGCCCCCTCCATCGCCACCATCACTACCAGCAGGAACACCAGCACCCACCTACACGGACCCCCCGCCAATTTTGCACAAATCCGCCCACATGCAGTTTCTGGTGCGCAACCTCATCCAGGGCTTCCCCGCGCGCTACACGAGCCAGGACGCGAGCCAGCCGTGGCTCCTCTTCTGGACGCTCCAGGCGTTCGGGATCCTCCAGGTAGGACTAGATCCAGGGAATAAACAGCGGTGCGTATAACGGTGTGGTTTTGAATGAACTCGTGCCATGTCGTTCTCATAAAGCTCTTCCGAACCTCGGTCTTCGTTTCTTCCCGATACCTCGTTTCATCTCCATCCTTATTCCATTCCCCATTCTCATTCTTATTCTCTGACCCTTTCGTGTACAGCGCGATCGACAAGATCATGGCGTGGCAGCACCCAGAGGGCGGATTCGGCGGCGGCCCAGGGCAGGCGGCGCACCTCCTCGCAACATACGCCTCTGTGTGCGCCCTCGCGATCGTTGGGCGGCCCGGGCCAGGCGGGGGGTGGGACCAGATCGACCGGTGCGTGGGGCGTTGTTGCCCTCTCTCTCTCCGCTGGTTCGTTGCTGGATGTTCAAACGTTTGGCGAGGACAGGGAGAAGATGTACGCGTTCTTCATGGCGCTGAAGCAGAAAGACGGCTCGTTCCTCGTCGCGCTCCACGCCGAGGTCGATGTGCGGTGAGTGTTTCCCTCTCTCTCCCTCTCCTTCATCCCCCCCTTCCTTCCCCCCTCCCGCTGACACACGCACGAACAGCGGGATATACTGCCTCCTCGTCACCGCGTCGCTCCTCGACCTCCTCACGCCCGCCCTCATCCGCGGGACCGCCGCCTTCGTCGCGTCGTGCCAGACGTACGAGGGCGGCTTCGCGTCCGCGTCGCACCCGTCGTACGGGATCAACGACCACGGTGCGCTCCTTCAAGACCCAGCGCCGAGACCGCCGCTCGGCGAGGCACATGGGGGATATACGTTTTGCGCGGTGGCGGCGTGGGTTATTCTGCAGCCGGCCATTGCGCTTGAGGATGGGGATGCGGTTGGGGTTGGGGGTGACGCGCAACGGCCTTTGGTTGATACGGGGAGACTCGTGCGGTGGCTCGCGCAGATGCAGGGGAGCGAGATTGAGCTGGGCGGGTTCAAGGGGCGCACGAATAAGCTCGTGGATGGGTGTTATGCGTGGTGGTGCGGGGGCGCTTTTGCGCTACTCGAGGCGCTGGGGGTTGGGGGTGGTCAGGGTGGGGGGGGTAAGGGTGGTGCAGGGGGTGTGAATGGTGCGGGAGGTGTGAATGGTGAGGGTACAGATGGTGTGCCGGTTCACGGTGCGTAATTTGATTCCTTTTTTGTATCCAGATCTGATTTAACTCCCTTCCTATCAATAGACGCGTTGTACAATCAACAGGCATTACAGGAATACCTCCTCTACGCGGGACAACATCCTGCAGGCGGACTCCGTGATAAACCGCCAAAGTGGGTGTTCGTGCTCTGCCGGTGTGAACGGTATTCTAACACCCTTATTTTTTTCTTTTTTACGCACAGGAACGCGGACGCGTATCATACGCTGTACTGCCTCGCGGGCTTATCAGCGGCGCAACACCATGTATATCCGTCTGAGGCGCGGAAGGCGGTTGTGCGGGCGGCGTGGGTTCCAAGGAGTGGAGGTATGTGCTTTTTTTTGTTTCCCCCTGTTTTGCGGGTGGGGTGTATATAAGGCTGATGATGGTTATTTTTTTTTCTTTTTTTCTTTTTTCCTCTGATTATGATTACGATTACGATTACTATCGAATTCCCTCCACGCTCCCCCCCATCAAGACCCCATAGCGGAAGAATTGCGGAAGCAGAGTTTCTGCGGGATGTTTGCGTGGACGGAGGATGAGGATGCAGCGAGGATTGTAGGTCCCGAGAAGAATCGGCTGGTATGTGTGTTCCCTTTATTTCCTTGTTGGTCGTTGTCGTGTTGGTCGTTGCCGTGTCGGTCGTTGCCGTGTCGGTCGTTGCCGTGTCGGTCGTTGCCGTGTCCGTCGTTTTTCTTGTCGTTTCGTTTTGTTTTTCTTGTTGTTATTAGTAGGGGGGTGGGATATTCCTCGGTCGCTGACGCTCTTCCATTGTAGAACGCGACGCATCCGGTGTCGAATCTTACGATTACGCATACGGAAGCGATAGCGGCGCATTTCCATGGGCAGACGGCTGTTCCGGCGCGGGAGCGGAGGGGTGCTGCGGGGACGGGGGCGTGGAGGGATACGTGAGATGAGGGTTGCGGAGGAATACGTGGTGCGTGATGCACTGGTAAAGGGGGTGATGTACGTGATGCTGAAAAAATAAATGTGTATGGTGTTTCTATGGATCCATGCTGGGCTGGGCTTTGTGTTCGTTGAACATACTTGTATTATTATTCCCGTTTTGCTGCGTGGTTGCAGGCGCATTCCCACATCCTGTTCAATGTTCTACCAGGTGTCCACGCGCTCATGCGTTCGCAGAGTCAGAAGGTGCGTGTAGTAGTACTCTATGACCAACCCAACCCCACTATCGACGCGCTGGTCACAAAGACTTTTTCCTCGTAAGTGAGGGAGATCACAGGTCAACCACAGTAAGCTACGAGATGTGAGTGTACCTGCCAATTAAACTACTGCTTCTGCTAGCTCCTGCACCACGTTATGTCAGGGTTATCGATGATCAGTGTTGGAGGAAGGGTGAACACTGAAGTATAACTGCGATTTGAGCACTGAGGGGCTAGACTCGGTCAGGTGCTGCCCTGACGCCCATTTCTAGAATACCTGAAGGGGCACTGTGTTATACTTCCAGTGGGGGGGAGGGGGGGGTTGAGTGGCGTGGCTAACCATGGGATGTGGAGTATGATAGAATCTATCACTGGTTCTCAGCGTGTTCGAATGTGCTTCCAGTCTCGACAGTCTGATGGGCGAAAGCCAAAGCCACGCCAGGTGGGGTTATGGGGATACTAGGAACGATTGGACTTGGGGCAGCCTATGAGACACATATAAAAGGCTCCAAGCTAAGCGTTGACAAGCATCTCACCCACATCTCCCAAACTCACCTGAAAAAAAAAATCCTACATCATGTCTTTTGTCGGCGATAACATCCAGAACGTTCAGTGGAAGATCTTTGTCGACCTGACAGGCAGCAATTTTGCCCCGGGAACGAGTATCATCGCCCACCCCTTGAACAATGCACCGTCTGGAACTGCGAACCAACAGGTCTTTTTCATTCTCTATTACCGGTGGTAAGAGACCACTAGCCAGTGTTCAGTGGAGGATCATCCCCGTGCCGCAAGGGAAAAACCTGTTTGTTATTCAAAGCGTCCTGACTGGGATGTATGCTGCCATAGACGGGCTCGCCGATAAGGTTCGTAACCCACTTTTTACGATGTGGATCATATTCTCTTACATGCTTAACGTGCCGACTTTAACCAGAACAAGGGCATCATCAGCAGTGTCACCGCTATGCCCTGGGAGATCAACGGTGATACTGAGAATCGAGGCCATAGCGTCACGTTTGTTTCATTCACAGAGATTATTGAGTGATATGCTGAAAGGCTGATTGGGTAATGTTCACAGTATCCAGGTTCCATACACCAACTTCTGTTGGAATGTGGGCGCCAACGCGCCGCAAACTCAGGTTTGTCCCTCCTTTTTTTTTTTCGCACGAAACGAGTGTTGCGGCTCACTACAAAATCAGATTACCCTCGCTCTGAAGGATGGCTCCGCTGCTCAACAGTGGACCCCTCTCACCGTTGTCCCGGCCTAAACCATGGTCAGTTTTATCTTTGCGGAGAGAGATGGGGGAGCACACTATTGTCATTGAAGAAGAAGTCTGTGAGAAATACGTCAGAGAACAACTTCAGATAAAATTTGTGATTGTTATAACCAAACTTGATGTCTTGAAAATGAATTTCTGCAACTTGAAGTATTGTTATCCGTGGTGGTTCAGTTTGCGGCAGCGGCTACGCGTGTACCGCAACACCTCTTGTGGGACGTAGTTGACCAACGCATGGCATCGTCTCGGGTTGTTAGCATCATAGGCCTTTTTTTGGGCCAGGGGTTCAACGGCTCCAAGTGCTGTATGAGGTTTGGCATCCTTGGAGTCGTGTCGTCCCGTTGGAAATTGTCAGATGTTTCGAGACTTTAGAATAATGGACTTTTATTGAAATGAGTGGGACACGGTGCTTGAACAAACCTTTAAACCCGATCAGTATTGATGTGCACCGCCGCCCCTTGCATCCCACGACGCTCGTGATGTACCGCAGCATCAAGCTCCCACTGGCAACAGCAGTTTTTATCAAAAACACCAACCAGTCTCCTTGATACCCCATCTAACTGTTCGTTATACCCACTGTCCACTTCGTACATGGGCCAAACAGAATCATCGTCGTCGGCGTTACCACAGCCGCAGCCCTCCTCCGAGTCCTCCTCTGGCTCGACGACACCGAGGGCTTCCACTTCGAGTTGGACGCAGCACCACCACAGGACCCACCGCCGGGACCCGCTCGAGATCCTGACTGAAGTCAACACCGTGCTTCTCGTGGACGACTCATCGACGATGGGCGTGCACCGCTGGAACGAGGTACGTGCGAGAGACTCTTCCTTTGATTCCGATTGTTGCTGATGTTTGCCTTTATCACCCCATCCTGCGGACTAGACCAAGAGCGCATTACGCGAGCTCGTCGCCGCGATCACGCAGTACGACACCAAGGGCGTCGACGTCCATTTCGTGAACGCCGCGCGTGTCGGGCGCGGGATCTCGGTGCGCGTGGGCTTTCTTGTAACCCCTTCTTTCTCTGCTCACTCTCATGCCCCCCTTTCCCCTTCCCCTTCCCCTTACCCCTCCACATATCTATTTGCGCCTCCCCGTGTCCCCGCAGACGACAGAAGACATGGACACGCTGCTCAACTCGATCCGCGTCTCGCCCGGGAAACCGATCGCGGTGAAGTTGCAGGACCTGATTTCGACGTATCTCGAGCAGGTCGAGGATGCTGGGGCTGATCATAGTGCTCGTGATGCGGGTCCGCCGCCGTGCATGAACTACATCGTCGTGACGGATGGTGACCTCTGTGCGTGTAGTTCCTTCCTCTTCCGTCTGTTTCCCCTGTGTTTATTCAAGTATATTGCCCCCCCCCCCCCCCTCTCTTCCCACCCCGTCACCTCTTCTCGTACGAGTGCAGCCCCAGACGAGCGCGCGAAACTCGAGTCCGTCGTCCGCGTCGCTGCAAAGCGCCTCGACGCTGCGCGCTGCGCGCCGGCACAGCTCGGGATCCAGTTCGTCCAGGTCGGCACGGACGAGGCCGCCGCGGGCGTGCTGCGCGGCTTGGACGACGAGCTGGCGGGCGTGCATTGTGTTAGAGTGAGTTATATTGAGTTCTTTTGGCTTTTTCTTCTTTTTCCCTGTTTAATTTTTCGTGTGTGGCGCCTCGCGAGGCGGAGGCGAATTCTTGAACCCAGCGACACGTGATTTATTAGGCCACCTCATCCCATCCGTACATTCGCCTCTTTACCCATCCTATCATTTAGTTTGTCGTCTGGACACTACCAATTTCATTCCTTTTTTCCCACATACCCTTTCCCCTTAGCTATTACATTGTATTCACTAAAACGGACAGACCCAAGCGAAGTCAGCCAGGGTGGCCTCGCGACCTGGAGTCAGGCCTACCAGCCAGACTTTCCACGCCCATCACTATGGGTCTGGTCCTCTTATTACGAGCTAATGGAGCACCAAGGTGCAAGATTGGTTTTTTTTCTTGGTTTTTACGTCCACTTCCATTTCCATCTTACTAACTCTCTCCACGCGCCCCCGCTAATACCTACATTTCAGGATATCGTCGACACGACGCGCATCGGACATGGGCGCGGCGTCAACGTTACGAAAGTCCTGCTCGGCGCGCTGGATCGCCGGATCGACGGCCCTGGGGGCGGGGGTGGGTGTTCATGGGGCACCGGCGTAGGCGCGGGCGTGGGTCCAGGAACGATAACGACAATGGGTGCCGCACCCAAGCCCCTACGAGAAACCCGCCGGCATCGGCTGCATCTCCCGTTTTCGAGTAGGAACTCGGCGGCGGCGCCGTAGCCTCTTAGCGCGGGTTTTGGGTAGATGGTCATGGTGGTGGTAATATATCATGTATTCTGCTTATATGTGTTGTTGTGCCCTTTTCTATTTATTTATGGTGTTTGTCCATGCTTTCAGTTTGTATATAATGTGAAGGATGGGTCTTGATATGGAGTTGGGATGGAGGAGAATACTGTGTGCTGCAGTAGTTATATTTTTTTATTTTAATGTATATGTAAAGACAGCCTCTTGTATGGATTGCAGAGGTCACGGTTTAGATACTGTACAATTTACAACTAACCCTGTTGGGATAGGAAATTGACCGAAAAAAGCGTACTGTTTTTGACCATAGTAAATATTCCTAAGTGTAAAAGTACTGCCATATGTGATGATTTATAGCATTCCTTCATTGCGCTTGAAGTGCTGGTGGAGATCTTGCACAGCATGGTGGTCTGGAGCTGCTCCCACGGGGCACGCAAGTTCTCCATGCTAATTTCGCCATTGGCGAGGCAGACAGTGAGGAATTTCAGATGCGGGGCATCAGAAAGATCGAGTGGGTATGCTTTCGTCAGGAAATTCCCCTTGGCACCCCACACAAACAGATGGAGTGACTGCAGGTTGTCCCATTTGTTGGACGATCCGATATATGCATTCAACGTTGGGAACTACAAGCATAATGATCTTCCAACGGTGACTCACAGAGAGCGCCGCCAGAACAGCATATATGGCATGCGGCGCTGGAGACCCGTCACAGGAATAGGCCTCAAGCATGAGGGACAACGGCAGTGCTGTGCCGAAATGTCTGGCCCAATCCTGCACCAGATCTAGCATCGTATCCGCTGGACCATAAGTCCACCTAACCCAGAGTTTCGTCCAGAGCGCGGGCGTGGATGTGTATACAGTGTGCCAGAACTGGCAGACCTGCATGCATGGTGGTGTAGGCCTATGTATATGTGTGCCGTTGTACTCCAGCATTACAGGCGGTGGCAACGCATACAAGAATATCTCGGCTAAGAGTTCAGCGGGCAGATGCTGCATGGGGGATGGGAACTCTGAGTGGTTTGACCCTTCGGTGGTAAGCTGTGTATATGTCAGAACCAGGTCCTTGATCTCCTCACCCATGGAGGATATTTGCTCGTCCAATGTCAGAATCGGTGGAGGTACAGTTGATGGAGGGTTTTGGGGGTCGTTTGAAGAGCAGAAGGCCATCCTGTGGCCAACGTTAAACAGGGAGAGGTGTTGAATTGAGACTAAGGTAAATTCAGCTGTTTGTACACGGACTCAAAGTGTCTAGATAGGCATTATAAGCATATGGAAGGTATTACAGAAAAGGGCACTAACCTCAGTGGGTTGAGGTGAGAACCTAAGCAGTATGAGATATATATAGTAAACCGAGACAAGGGTGGCGTGAGCTACCTGCCATATTCACATCGATGCTTGAACAAGGGCAATACTTGAATCAACCAGTGAGTGGCGTAATGCCAGTGCCAGTGAAACTTGTGCTCGGTGGCACAGGAGTGTGATCACATCCACGGCATCTTTGTGTCAACTGCACCCATGGTTGATACCCCTCACTTACTTGGCACATTCACTCGAGCGTAATAATTATCACTCAATTATGATATATCTAAGAAACCCAAACTAGACCCATGCCTCCAACCCACCCCTCCCGAGTCCCTGACGACTGTGAGAGCTTTCAGCCTATAACGCAGCATCATCTACTGCATCGCGCATGGCCACAACGACCCCAGCTTATTATTAAAAGCAACCATCAAGCCTAAACATGAGCGGACAAGTGGCGCGAGGGGTGCGAGTGGTACAGCGGGCATGAATCCGAACTTTGTACCACATGGACAGCGGTGGCGGCTGGTGGCAGCCTACCTGCGCCCGTGAACCTGAGGCCCTCAAGGCATGCGGCGCACGGCGCTCCTGCTGTGGTGCGGTTGTGCATGGGAAGAGCAAGCTAATGCGCAAGTCGTCCTTGGGGCTCACTGTTGTGTTTTGTGAGTATTTCAACTTTTAGGCAAACACGGGAAATGTTCTGTTCTGTTCTCGTCTTTCTTTTCCCTAAAGGCGGCTGGAATAGCATGACCTTCTCCATATATCCGCGCTTTCCTTGTACTTCAAATTTTGTCTTGCACAAATGATTATGCCCACTTTCCAATGGAGATTTACTGAGGTACCTTCACCCTTCTCTAGGTGGCAATCACATTTCTAACTCAATCCCCTTTGAAGAATGTCTCCACCATGTTGGCCACATGCGAATCAAGTAAGCTAACCGTTGAGCCACTCAACGGAAACAGCACTGGGACACCCCCATATTCCGTTATATCTCATCTGATCGGAGCCATGCCAATAAACGAGCAAGTTGGGTCAGACCCTAACAATTTCATGGTTTGTTCGTCCTCGATCTGTTTCTGTAGTCACCCCAAGCGACGGCCTGAATCTTCTTACCATAGGGAGTCAACTCATGCTTACTCTTGTTGATTCTGTTGGGCTTTCTGGGTGGGTATCACGTCTTTCGTATAAAGTCATTGGTGCGTCCATGATTCCTCATCTTAACATTCGCTCGTGCTCACATATACTTCAGTTGGAGCGTCAACATCGTGCCAAACGAATTTCACGAACCGCTTCCTAGCATCCCCAAACAAGCATCTCCTCATGACCGCCGACAAGTTAGACCGCCGCTCGACATGCCAGCCTTGGACAACGACAATCGCAGGTGGCGTCCCACCGTATAAAGTGACGCTCGCAGCTTTCAACTC
>JASFDG010000208.1:13530-27722 GCA_036937095.1 Phaeolepiota aurea
TATAGAGCTGATTCATTAAAAAGGCACCTTGATAATGGTTGTGACGAGATGCCCTGACGGGACTCGTTATGCGGAACCATCCTGGTGGTAAGTTCATAAATGTACACGATCGACACTTGGCCCTGACAGATTTACTCACAGTCCTATCTTGTTATATCTTGGGTGCACATAGCACTGCACACTTATACCCATATCATCTGTCACGCGGCAGCTCAGGTGTCATCGCTAATGAATGCGTGCTGGTGCAAGCTGCCGTTTCAGGGAAGGTTAGAACGTATCTTTGAATACGCCATGACATCCCCAATGTTCAAGGGGATGATAACCCGATGT
Organism: Phaeolepiota aurea; assembly: GCA_036937095.1. Taxonomy (NCBI): domain Eukaryota; kingdom Fungi; phylum Basidiomycota; class Agaricomycetes; order Agaricales; family Squamanitaceae; genus Phaeolepiota; species Phaeolepiota aurea. Next base: position 13,861 of record JASFDG010000208.1, read on the forward strand.
ATAGTATGATATCCGAGTAGCATCCAAAGATAGGTGAACAACCATTGGAAGAGCGGCAGTTCTCGTCTATTCTGGTATAAATGATCTGATGCATACTGCCTTGGGCGAATTCGGAAGTGCAGAACGGAATTGCCGATACCACGATCTCGTGGCAAACTATTTTCCCTCATCGGGTCCGATTTTTTCTCGTCAAGGCAAACTTTGACATACTCTGGATGGCCCGAAATGCCAGGTCACAAGGGGCTTTCCAAGGAATAGCTTGAGCTCTTTTCCGTTCAAATCTGCTCCGAGGCAATCCCATCAATAGCCTAAAAATCCTCCCCCACATTTAAAATCACAGTAACCAGTTACATGCAATGTCATGCGCATTTACTACAGGGTTTTAAAGACCGACTTTATCTCTGCAAACATTTCGAATGACATGTCAACTGAAATGGACATTATTGGCAGTTCCTCGAGACTGGGTGATCAAAACCAAAGCCAGGAACATTGGACACAGGAACTCCTAAGCGTAAATATGAATGTAGATCATATCACCAAATTTCTCAAATTGCAGGTCACCTGGAATGACCAAATGGTTTGGATCTGCCGACAAAGACGTAGTTAAAGGAGCCTCGGACCGCAAGTGCCAAACGATGTCAATGTTCAACGTTGACAGGGGTCACCTCCAAGACTTGTAGGGATTGCCAACATGAGGCGCATTAGATAGGGTGCCTCTCGAGATACAATTACGGTACAATACAATCCATTTAACTGTGCATATGTCAGTGCTCCAAAAAATGTCGATGGAAGCCTAGAAGGTCATGAACAATCAACCGAAACGATCCATGATGTTAATGATGATTATAGGTGTTACCTGATTCTTTGCACAGCAGAAGACCTAGAATTTGCGATCAGTCAGAAGCATCTGAACCAGCATCGCGATCATCCTCCAAGCCTTCAATCACAACTCCAGCTGGTGTGGCATGGTCTTCAACATCCTTGCTATCCTCCTTGTCCTGTCTTTTTTTATTGACCTTCTCGATAATCTTATCAGCCCTATTGAAAATTCCGCCTGTTGGAGCGCCACATGCCAAGCATTTTGGGGTTTTAGCAAAGCGCTTGATTGCGCAAGCTGAACAATAATAGTGCCCACAACGGGTCACGACGGGGTCGGTATAATGCTTCCGACATATCAGGCAAGCGAAAGGAACATCTTCATCCGAATCGGAATCAGAAACATCTTCTACTTGCTTTGTTGCGTTTTCAGCCAGTTTATCGAGCTGCCAGCCAGCAAGATCTGTCACAGGGTTCATTAATCATCTTGTTGTGGATTTGAAAAGGCGAAATTATACACACAGGTGCCACGGTCGTGAAGGAACTTGCAAGTATCACCGAATCCACAATAGCCCGTTTCTTGGTGAGTCATATTAGTTGCCATCCTGTTGCGTGGGTGAGTGAAGGATTGGACATACCTTTGTAGTCTTTACACACATCAGGTTGATAATCCACGATCGTCACGGTCCGTATGGTTGTAGAACTGCGTTGAGGACCGACCCTCATCGCTTTTGGAACTTCGCTGCTTTTTTTGATGTGGGATTTGTACGCCTTTTGGCCGTGATATTGGCCGTCGTCGGGGATATCATAATCGTCATCCTCACCCGCGTCTGCCTTTTCTTTCCGACGGCGCTTGGCCAATAACTCCTCTGCCTCGTCCCCGGCTAAGATGTCTAGAGCGGCGTTTACGTGTGACCCAGCAGCTGTCCACTTTACATCTGGACCGTCCCTTTCTGGCATGTTCTGGTCGTCCTGATGATCTCTCTGCGTTAACGTGCGCTTCGAGCCAGCACTGAGTAGATTTGTTGTTGATTTCTTATTTGGCAATACAACTTCAGATTTGGATGAGGACGCGAGGGCATTTGTGTGTTCTGATGCGCCTGGTGATATTGACCTCTTTCTTGCTGTGGTAGGACGTGATTTCCCCTTTTTGAAAAATGGCACTTTGACTTGTTCATTTGAGGCCATGGTTAACGTCCAGCATCGAGGAAGGCTTATGACCAGTGCTGACAAACAATCTGAATGACTAATCACGATTTCTCATCGTCGCATCAATGTGAGCCCAGGTCCCTTCCTTCGCGTCCTCCACATGCATTCCGCCTTGAATTCGTGAGGTTCTGACAACATTGCGCCATGTCGCTTCTCTGTAATCCTTGGCACAATTTAACTTATAAAACCATGACTTTTCAGGATCATCTTCGTTGACCCCCCGTTTGCATCCAGCCCGACACAACTTCTTCCCGTAACTCGCTTCACCATCTTTTCTCTCCTGTAACACTCCATCTGCCAATATCAGGCCTGTCAACAATGCTCCAAAGCAGGGCCAACCTTGTGTTTAATCAAGGCAAGGCAAACAAACATCTCTTTCATTAAACGGAAATCTTCTGCCCCAGACTCCATCATTTTTTTGTGCGTTTGCACCGGACACTCAGTGGACTTTTCTCGGTCTGGTGATTGACACGGTTCTCGGTGTCGTATGTCTTCAAGTAGCAATTCAATCTCTTAAACGGACCCTTGCAGGTGATTCCTCCGGACTTCGTCGTGTCGGGCATGGCATCCAGAAGCCTCCTTGACAGACGCACCCTTTCGTGGGCCCCTATTGGCTTGGATCAAATTTACCGAACGAACCATGCACCATTCGGGTTTTGCGAGGCGAACTTTGGGGTAAGGTCGGTCTTGCGAGGTGTTATATTCCACCGACTGTTCCGCGACTGGCAGACTTCCTGGTCTATTCTAGGACTTCGTCCCCACCTAGCTTGCCTATCATCAGTGGTGTCAAGTATACTTCTACATACTATTCGAGAAAAGGTGCTTAAGCGCGGAGCTGGACCCTTAGTCGACTTGTTTTCATCTCCGCCATCTAGTCGTGGAATATTGCCATGTATGCCAGTCCATCCACTAAGATCGGTCTATATTCCCCTATTGCTCAGGTTGGCTAGTCTCTTCATGTCCCTCCGTTTTTGGTCATGTTAAACGGTATATGTTTTGCTTTTCCCCATGCTTCTCGTGGTCTATTCAACGCGCTCCTGCAGAAGGAAACTCCATCCACATGCCGTTAAGCAACGTCGTTCTATTTTGGGCCATGGACGCGATGGAATCGGTTTGATTCATATGTCGTGTAGTTTGCCGCCTTGTCCTCAGAATGATAGTTTCACACACCTGAGACTGCGATATGCCGACAAATTGATATAACATTCTCATGGCGCTGGGACGCACGGTTTCGAAATCTCCCCAAAATACTCGGGCAGGGGAGAAAACACAACAGTCGCATCTTTACCCACATGGATTGTGGAAATTTCCATCATTTTTGTGAGGTGCTAGACGATGAAGATGTCGCCAGAGAGGCACCCACATGACCACCGAGTAGTTGCCTTATTCTGTGACGGCCCCCGCACGTTTCACAGGTGTTGACCGTGGGCGGCGGCGGCGCTTGGGACGATGGAACGACCAGGGTTTCTGGCGTGGGGCAACGTCCCGGCCTGGGTGACTGGCGTTACCGGACAGATGGGCCATTGTAGGAGAGCCAGCACCCCCGCTTACAATTCTGATAAGCACCTCAAGGCCTCAAGGCCTCACCTCCTACATGGTGAGTCAGCTTCCGTGAGAGGAAAATTGATAACCTGCATTCAGGTCATGGGACAGGTGAGCATTGCGCCATCAACCATGGACCGCTTCCTCCTTATCATTTGGACCTTTGCTTTGGCCACTTCATGCCCAAAGACAGGCGATGTGGGTTCTGTGGAGGATCGGGTAGGGACGTCAAAGAGCTTGATAACCGTATCAGTGCTGATTAGGGGTTCATAGGAACAATTATTTATTCGATTAGTAATATAAGGAATATTAGAAATTTGATCTTGTTCAATGGTCGCGGTCCGATCCTCTTTCTGGATTATTCAAAGACCCGACTCTGCCGAAAACACCACATTCCATCTCTTCTCTTCCCCTCCCCCCCCCCCCCCCCACCATGGCCCCCTCAAACCTTCACGGCCTCAACATCGTCCATCCAGCACAAGCTCAATCAGACTCCCAGGACCTCCTCGCTGGTCAGGCATATTCTGATCTTTCAGCCCAGCTTGATCTCTGGACAAATCTTTCCTTCGAGTCTGAAGAGGGCCCTCTGGCCCACAGAAATGATGATCCAAAGTTCGCCAGAAAATCCCATGATGATGACGAGGAACAGAGCAGATCCCCAATATCTGGCGAAAAAGCTATCCACGACGGCCACGTTAACGTCGTCACTGGAACCAACCTGGGCAGCAATCAAGTACCAGGATCTCAATCTGCCCAGCCATTCGATCTCAATGCCTTTCTCGCCGGCTTTGGCATAGATCCTTTTAATGCTGCGCCCGTGCACCAGCCAGCTTCCATGGCGCCTTCGCTTGCACAGCTTCTGGCGCTTCATTCTTCCCATGCCGCCGCTTCATACCCACCACCAGTCATATCATCGTCACACTCATACCCTACTTCCAGTGAACGGCCTACGTCATTCGCCCACCCCAGCACCGCAGATGACTCATTCTCACCTGCAAAGCGATCTCGCACTCGTAAATCATCCATTTCCACCGTTGCCTCCCCTGAAGAAGAAGATTACCGTGAAGACACCCCCAGTCCCAATGGGCCACACACTACTTTATCGGCGGCCGAGGATAAGCGGCGGCGAAACACTGCTGCTAGCGCGCGGTTCAGACTGAAGAAGAAGGAAAGAGAAGCTGCATTGGAGGGAAAGGCTAAAGAACTGGAAACGAGAGTGAATGAACTCGAGCGGGAATGTGAAGGTCTGAGAAGAGAGAACGGCTGGCTTAAAGGCCTGGTCGTCGGCGTCACTGGGGCAGCCCAAGGCCCAGCTCCTCAGACAGTATCTTCGACACCCTCCATGATGGGTCTAACAACGTCGGGCTCGAAACGAAGCAGGGAGGACGCATAGGGATCTTGGTAAAAAAAAACGATCGTCCATCGCTTAATATTAACTTACCGTTAAGTCTATCCTCGCAGTATGTACGAATTCAAGGATCAAGAAAACGTCGCTGTACACAAGTGTATTTCGTACCACGTCTTTTTCCTTACACAACGCCTGAATTATTTTTCCTCTACACCTCTGGACCTGCGGCTGTGTTCATTGATCCTTGATCGGCTTGCACTAGCCTGAACATAACATTTTTCCATTTTTCCGATCACGCTTGGCCTCCAGCCGTAGCCTTGGAAAGCAGCCATCAACGACAACGGCGGAATGGGACGCCGGTTTCTTTTTCAAATGTCACAACCTCGGTGTAACCCCTCTCTCCATCTGCTCACATGATGTCAGCGCTGCATGCGTTCTCCCTGAATATCAAATTGATGACTGCAATAGCTGAGCTATTTTTATCAACCATACAAAGTTATCTACATCGTGGAGGTCCCTTCATCGTGAAGACTTGGACGACCCTCTCTTCTTGCAAATATACTGTGAGGGGTTCACATCTCAGCGTCAACTTGGGAGGAATGTATTTGCTCGATTCATTGCACCCAACTTTTCTAATCGCCTTGATTCTTGAACTACTCGCAAATCCTGCATGGATGAATCATCTAGCATTCAAAATAGCAACGAACACCTATACGAGAAGCCGCATGTAAGAAAGAGATTCCCTTGTGGAAGAGATCTTGGTGGTTCGCTTCTAAACCCATGTGCGTTGCCTGCTTCCGCGGTTTTCTCTACAATACAAATCCCTGATCACACTTGAACGTGAACCTGTGATTGTTAAGCTGGCAGACAGAAGGCCTAAGGCCTAAGGGTTGACTCGATACTCAGTACCGGTCTAGATCCTAGCCGGCTGAAAGCTCTTGACAGCGACTCTATCATCCTGAATCCATCACCCAATTCGATGTCAACAGCCAAACGAGGTTGGAGTTTCCAATCCCGAATCACTCGGCTACGACGACAGACACTCAAAGTTCAAGTAGTTCAGTCGTGAGGCCAAGTGAAAACACACACTTCCATTTCCCCCTAGGCACTCCAATATTCTCAACAAGCCTATCTGTTCAATCCACGAGATGCCTCATTGTTGTTGACCCACAAGCATCACAGCAAATCCATATTGGATGTTGACTGCCAGCGGCTTCTTCATAGTAGGCACTTGTATATGACTATCTAGGTTCTTTTATCAATTTGTATCATAGTAGGATGAGTCAGTAAAGGAATAGTAAGTATAGATAGGCGAGGATACCTCGGGCTGTACCGCCACCGTAGCTTCAACAATGTTACCAACGTTTGCCCCGATGAGCTGTGACCATGTGGATAAATACTGATTCACTCCTAAAAATTTACGTGGTTTACGTGGCGACCAGGATATTGTCAATGCTGTGCCACCCTGTATCGTTAGATATGACAGTTTGCGACCTCGATGGCGACACCACCTCATGCGCCGATTCGATTGCTCGACATCGCCTCAAGAACCTCATCGAATTCTACGCAGTTTGGTCTTGTCATTGGTGGGTTTCGCCTTGTTAGGCGCACTGATGGATTCTTTTAGTACTCCGTCCCATCACAATTTTCGTGTGTTGTGCGGGAACACTGCTCATGAATGCTGCGTACGATAAACAAGGCCTTCTAGGCTCAGATCACCCATTTCATAGCCATCGTCGCTCCAGACCCCTGCATGTTCTTCCAGGTACCGAGGTCCTCGATTACATCAACTCTAACTCCTACAACCCCCGCGCCAAGGGCACGAAATTGATCCCCTCCAAAGGGTAGAGCACAATATGTTCCGAGGTTCAATATGCGAATCTGTGGGGCCCACGTGGCTCTTTCCGTGTCGGTTATCGAGCGGCGGATGGATCGTCGAAGCAAACATTTTGAATTGTCGGGAATTTGCCAGCATTTCCAGCATACAGCCTCATTTGCCTCCGATGGGGAAGTCCTAGTGGGTGTCTTTGGAGACTTCAGATAGTGGAGCTTGCAACGGAGGATAGTCTGCGTCGGTGCTTGGCGCGCAGGATGTATCACCCCATAGGTCATTGACACGCGAGAGTGCTCGACAGGCGGCCGTGCCTCTAGATCGACTGCTTGCTCTTGCGTTCGCGGTCACCTACCTTCGACTGAACGTTTTACAGAGTCCGTGCCGGGACTTCAGGTCAGAGGACGCCACTCGTCCTTCTCTGCCTTAATTATAGCTCTGGCATTCCCCAATTACTGGTCAGGCGACCCACTGGTAGTACTACAGCCTGGTGTTTCAAGGTCGTCGCCACCGAAGTTCTTGCGTGACTACAGGGCACCGTGATCATCAGTGGGAACCAACTCTCTACAGGAAGCACTAATCCTGGCGGCCTCGGTCTAACCGAAGTTCCTGCGTGACTTCACAGTACAGCGGGCCGCGATGAGTCCCATTCTCGGAATCCCTCGAGCCTATAAGGACTGACAGCCATGGTCGGACATCCTCAGCAGATCTTTGGACTCAGCATTATGAACCTCCTTTTACAGATCAGCACTGCTCTCGTTTTCGCCCACTTCGTGGGTGCCCAGAGTGAGTAACTCGACTTCAGGACGTTATACTATATCTAACTGAATGCTATGATGTCCAGCCTGCTTGACACCAGCCACCATCCCGGGTTTCAATAATGCCAAGCTCCCAAGCCCGTTTACTTTCGATAATGGCTCCAGTGTGCTAACGGCCAACGACTGGAACTGCCGCCGCCAGCAGATCAGTGCCCTAATTCAGCAATACGAGTCTGGCACGCTACCCCCCAAGCCTTCAGGCCTCACTGCCCAGTTCACTCGGTCGGGCAGCAGTGGTAAATTGTCCATCACCGCCACCAACAGCGCAAGGGGTTCATCGATCAACTTCGTTCCGACGATCACCTATCCCGCAGGCAACCCCCCCAGCACCGGGTGGCCATTGGTCATTGCTTACGATGGGTTCAGCCTTCCGGTCCCTAGTGGAGTAAGCCCCATGTCTATTCCACCAACCCGTCTTTTACTAACGGCGGATGGATGGATGGATAGATTGCCACCATGATCTACGCCAACTCTGCCATGGCTCAGCAGAATGACCAGTCCTCCCGAGGCGTTGGGCTCTTTTACAATCTCTACGGCAGCGTCAACGCCAGTGCCATGGTTGCCTGGTCATGGGGCGTCAGCCGCATCATAGACGCCCTCGAGCAGACACCCTCAGCCCAAATCAACACAGCACGCATCGCTGTGACGGGCTGTTCGCGCAACGGCAAGGGTGCGCTTATGGCCGGCGCATTCGAACCACGCGTTGCGCTCACAATTCCACAAGAGTCCGGCTCCGGTGGTGATGCGTGCTGGCGGCTGTCCTTGTTCGAACAATCAAAGGGGGCTGTTGTGCAGACCGCGACAGAGATTGTGCAGGAAAACGTGTGGTTCACGCAGAGCTTCGCCAACTACGTAAACAACCTGAACGTTCTCCCCTTTGACCACCATCTACTCGCGGCCATGATCGCGCCGCGCCCCATGATCTCGTTCGAGAACACAGACTTTGTCTGGTTGAGCCCTTTGAGCTCCTGGGGATGCATGAGCGCTGCCCGCACAGTGTGGCAGGCGCTGGGCGTGCCGACAAACCACGGCTTTGCTCAAGTTGGCGGGCACCAGCACTGCGCGTGGCCTACCTCCCTTACGCCGACGCTTAACGCGTTCTTCAACAAGTTCTTGTTGGACCAGACCCAAGTCAACACTAATTTCTTCTCGACCAACAACGTGTTTAACAACGTGCCGTGGAATCCATCGGATTGGATCACCTGGACCACTCCTACATTGGCCTGAGCGGTGTGGACTGGGGTGGGTTGTTGATAGGGGTATAATCGTTGATCTTGCAAAGACTAGGCACATTTATCGCAGTACGTATCTCAGCCTGTCCGTATTGAGGGAATGTGCTTGGCGCTGTAGTACCAATTTATCCATAGCATACGAACATCGTGAGGGAGGAACGTCATGGTACAAAACATGGGGGCCAAGAGGATTTCGCACTACAACTTGGTAAAACGCCCAAGACTTAGGCCCAACTGGCGACGATACCGTTTTTCTTGCCTTACCTATAGCCGCTATTGCCATCCTCAGGCATCGAGGCATGAAATTTGTCAGTCCCGACTATGGGCGTCTATATAATCATTGCTTGAATAGTAGATTCTCGAGAAATGGCCATTTTGGACGAAAAAAAATCAAATAAGAAGTGATTGTCATCAGAGTGACCTTGAATGCTGGTGGATTACCATGGAACCCCAGGCAAAATAATAACAAGCAGTTGTTTAAGTGTTGATGCACTCTTAAGCTTATGATAAGACTTGGAGAAGTTCCGATTTAGTCACGTGCACATGTTGATCAATGCCAACCACGGTGACCCTGAGTATCCTATTTCCCCCTCTTGTCCTTGTTCGCCATACAGCGTCACTCATACATAGGAATATATGGACCTCACTGCCAATGGGTTGGCGCCCAATCCATTCACTGAGGATGCGCAAAAAGGTTGGGAGGACGAGACCGGAGCACATTTCTATACCTCTGCAATTAATTCCAAGCGTGATGGGCCGAATGTACGACATAGGAAGTCCCCCTCGAATGACGATAATGCACCTAGGAGCTTCGACCGCAAAGGGCATGTGCGCTCTCATACAGAAGTCATCACAGAAAGCCGAAGCGGCGATGGCATCCATCCTTTGAAGGCCTGCCGTGGGATTCAGGACACTGGTATCACCAGACCGCATCTATCCCGCATTCTGAAGACGGGGAACCTGGTAGATGCTCCACCAGTGGACTTGGAGCAGCCAAGTGTTAGCCGTTCGCCTTCGTCTGGGATCGAAGAGCGAGATGTGTTGGTCCATGAGGTGAGAACTCACGAAGCTTGCAACTGATCTTGGATCTCACGTAGACAACTCTAGGTCACTGAGAAAGACTCATTGGCAGGCGTCTCTCTAAAATATGGGATTCCCTTAGCCGAACTACGGCGCGCGAATCAACTATGGACAACCGATACAATCCACCTTCGTAAGCTGCTTTACATACCCATAGACAAAGCATCCCGCGCTCAGGAATATTTATCACAACCTGATCTTATTTCTTTGACTCCCAACGCCGAAGAATATACCCGTGATCGCTATGAATCCGCCCAGAATCCCGAGGACGCCGAACATGCAGAGGCTAGAATACAGCCCACCCAACGTGGAACGATTCGCCGTATTCCAGCATCTCAGCTGTCCTTCTTTCCCCCTCGCAACACCACTAATGAAGCTTTGAAACCTTCCGACACACCAACTCTTACCTTAACACATCGTCTCAATCCATCGGCCAATAACAGGCCATACGGGCAAACGCCCTCTCCAGCCCACTCGTTTGCGTCTATACTTACAGCGTTGCCAATCACCGCCTCGATTCGGGACGATATCATTGCCAGGCTATCATTTGACAGTGTTAGCTCCAGCTATAGTGACAGCTATCATGAGTTAGAGGGTGAAGGCCACGAGATGGATGATGTTACAAGACGGCCAAAATACACCAAAGAGGATCAAGACTATGTTGAAGACCTGAACATCACAACCCCAAAGCAGAGTCACCGGACGCCCGATATATCTCTAAAGATCAAATCTATATCAAAGACGAGTATCGTCCCCAACTCGCAACCAGTCGACAATCATGTAATGTTATCGACCTCCCCGCCCTTGTCCTATATCCCTCATAATCAGAATCATGCGTATTTCCGGACGATACAAATGGAACCATCACCGACGATGCAGTTGCCTGTGTTGCGGACCAATACTCTGGGTCACGTTCCTGGGAAAGGCGAGCCCATAGATCGAGTAGGGCGAAATCCCAACGGCAAGGGCAAGGGCAAGGCCAGGGGCAGCATTCATGATGTCGATTTCGGCTCTGGAACATAGACAATGCAAATTGACCCTCCTAGTTCATGAACGTCGTGCTGTATCGAAAGACTCGAGCGTGGCAACGATGCGAGGTGACAAGCACTCTGATTTTATATTTTGGGCCAATTAATGTTCTTACGTCTCTAGGTTTGACTTCGGGCCTCGACTACTTGTCACTCGCCAGGGTTCTGACAAACCCTCTCTCCGGTGGCTTGTCAGCAATTTGTGCTCATGGTCAATTCTGGCATCCACAAGATTCCTGTAAGAGGATCATTTAATCTCACGGGATACACGGCGTGTGGGATTTTAATTATGAGAAGAAGCACTGATGTTGGTATCCTCACCTACTTGGGCTTTTTTTCTCAAATTGAAATTGATCGCCTTCCAGTGTATCTCTAGATGTCATCTGCGAGCAACGTGTCTCGCAGTTGCTTTTACGCAGGTTTTGACAGAATGTGTGCAACGACAGAAGCACAACACCTGCCACTGCCTGGCAGCGTAGCAAATCTATAATGAGTCCTGGTGCTCATGATTGGAGCGTGGGTACCAGTCTCACCTAGCCTAGGCAATAAGTTGATTATAGCAGTGCTCAAGTATAGGCTTTTGTATGCCCCCATGCCGGGTTTATGATACGCAAGCGCGGCAACATAGATCCGACATGTAAACTGGCACCCTGATGTCTGTCTGGTTCTGTTACAGTGATCGTAATCCTTATTGGTCACAGCCAAATGTCTGAACCCACCCCTTTTGTGTGGCGTTGAACATCGCCGTCAGTCTCCTGGCCATGGGCGCTCCATCTAAACCCTGCACCACTATCAAAAGTTTCATTCATGGCCCTCGACTGAATGACATGTCAAGTCTGATTGAGCAAATACTCGGCCTGCCCCTACTTAATTTGGATGTCCTTGATACCCTGTTGATTCCGGACATCCAGGTGTAGTAGCATTGCGTTCTCCTGATTAATGGGATGATTACAAGGCCTTCCCTAACCAGCAACTGGTAATCGCAAGATCCCCCAAGGATAGATTGAGCACGTTTCAAGCAGTCATCAGATTCTTGGAGCTCACAGCCGACAAACTCCTGCCCATGTGTTCGCCTCTTGTAGATCTCCGTGCGAACTCTCCTTCAGTCACGAGTGGCTTTGGTCAAGCATGGCTATAAGCGATCCACTTCCCAGCGCGATGGTAGCCCTCTTCCATCGAGATTTAAAATGCTGTGAGGAGCCATTGATGCCACCTGGACGCCAATGAACAGGCTACGTATCATTGCAACTACCCCATGACTCCGGCTACGGTGACTCACTGTCGTTAATAAAATAGACCACTTTCGCTACACTTCAAACCCTTCTGATGGATAGGTTATTTTTTGCTGATCATTGTGATAGGTTTGTGCTACAAAGAAAAACTTTTTGTTCAACGATACGACACACGCCAACCGACAGCAATGAACACCATCAGGTGTCAGGAACTAAGTTTTCCCTAGGGAGCCGCCTGAATCTTCAATTCCGACAGATCGTAACGGCGTGGAGGCTATCAAGCAGCAACAATTGCGAAAGGGTACAGCTGATTCTCAGGCAATTGTATCCAATCCAACAGCCGAGCTGGTCATGGCATTGTTCCGTACATTACATCCATTGCCTACAATTCTGATAGTCATCATGAACCCTATATTATGAACGATATTTCCTTTCAGAAACCTTTCCCATATCCGCCTTTCTCGTAGAAAGCTTCCATCCTTTGAACAATAGCACTGAGTGTGGCCAGCCATTTGTCTAGTTCCTCGTCTAGCTTTTCTTGTGAAGCTGATTCACCCCCAGCTGGATCGGCCGCAAGCTTGGCAAAAAACTCCGCGCGATAAGGACATGCCTTCATAGCCACCTACGATCAGAACAAAGCTTTAGTTTTTTACCATCTGTTTCACAGGTATCAGGGACTTCCTGACCGAAAATACGCCTTTCACGATGAAGTTGTGGAATTTTTTCAAGGTTCCCTCATACGACTTTGTAAATGCCGCCGAAAGCTCCTCGGCCTTGTTTGCTTGCGCGTTCTCGAGTGCTTTGCAAGTGAAAGACATCCCACGGAGGAGCCACATGAGGCCCTCGGTGGCGGTACGCTTCTTTTCTCCTTGTTCATTCTCTACAAGCTTTTCGAGTGTGGCCGATTGCGTGGGCGCTGCTTCATATCGAGCCCTTACTTTCTTTGAAACCTGCCCTTTAGCTGCGCGCCCGAGATCAATGGGGAGGATGGACTTTACCACGATGTTGCCCTTCAAATCACTCTGAACAACAGAAAACGCCGCTGATCCAAGAAGATCTATAAATCAGGTGAGCGAGTGTATGTATAGTGTACACGCGCTATTGTAGCCCACCAAAAAGCCCGACCAGGCCATCGGAGGCTTCCAAAAAAGCTAAGGTATCCACACCAGAATCTGTGACTGGAACGTCCGCGAACGACTGAGGGTAAACATCAATCTTGGGGGCCAAATGGAGTAGAAATAGATTTTAAGTTCTTACTTTTACTGTTTCAAGATAAGGAGCCATGATATAGGTTGATCAGACAATGGGATCGTTGATGAAGTTAGAAAAGTTGACATTGAGTATCGACCGATATCAAATCTTATCTTATCTAAATTCGAGGGCCACGGGGCCAATCACGACGATTTCCGTTCCCCAATCAACGAAACGACTCTACACTATCGATGCCTCACGCCGATACATCCCTAGTTCCAGATAGGTGCCCGTTGGCTTTTATTTCTATGACAGTTATCTCACGTTGAACATAAATGATCAAGCATCCAAACCAAAGCTGAGTTTTGGGATCATGTTTACACACAGTTGAAGGCGCTCCTTGATGGGCAAAGGAACTGGGTAATACGCTACAACCTTGCAAATGATAATTGTTGGTAACTTTGTTAGGTTCCCAATCTCGCAAATGCGTCCTCGGTCATTTATAACTCACTGCTTGGTTTCCCTAAATTTTTTG
>JASFDG010000209.1:9104-33574 GCA_036937095.1 Phaeolepiota aurea
TTGTCGCCGTACTTTTTTCCAATGGCTGGGCAGGCCCCTTTTTTTGATAGGGATCTGTTCCGCTAGGGTTGTACTTCGGAAGCGGGGAGAAGGCATTAATAAATGAGGACGGGCGTGGTAGGACACGCAGTGTACACTCCCTTAAATTCAATGGGGGTCCTCGACAGTGCTGCCAGGCAAGATTTTTGCCTGAGTGCAACTTATTCGTTAATTAAAATTTTATTGAAAATATTGCATCCGGCAATCGCGATTTGTCCGATAGTCCAGCTCCGAGTCGGTTATCCGGTCGATCCTCTCTTCCCTCCTCCCAATCTTTGTCGATGATAAGAATCGATGAACAAGGCAAGACAAGGCTCTGGTTTTCAATCCCATTAATATTAAAGTCGACACAACCCAAGCGACAAATATAACACAAGGAAAATTCTGTGATTGATTGTCACGTCGTGATCGATTTCAAGTAACCAGGCTACAGTTTTTGCCCGTTGCCATGCGCGATGATGTGAGAACCGTCCAATCAATGTCAGAGTCCCCTGCGGTTGTGCATTTAAATGGTGGGTGGACCGCGGCCGTTCAATAAAGACATTGACATTGACGATAGCGTAAGGGGCGGTGGAACGTGGTTGACCGTGACAAATTTTGAAAAGAGTGCCAAGGATGAGTCGATACAACGATGCTCCAACCGTGACGAACCTTGTGCTCACCTTGGATGGGATCAAACAACCTCGGGTTGTACTTTACACAGATGGAGTGGGAGATGTGCGTTTTCTGTATTTTTGTATGTTTATAGTGCCACATTGGCGGTGTGTGAACGGGACTTACGGCATTTTTGTTGGACATGATCTGAAGGAGATAAACAAACGCTAGCCGCTTCCCTCCATTGAAAAAGGGTAGGTTATTACCACGAATCTCCTTTTTTCTCTCTTCCCATACTACTTCTTCACTAACAGCGCTCTCGTCAGCTCGCTGCCACTACGAACTGCAACTTTTGTCTCAACGACACCCCACACTCTTTACCTCTGCATAATTGCGCCAAACGAAACAAAATTCGCAATTGAAAATATATATCCCACGCGCATACGATGCGCCCATCGATACAAAACCACAGGCGTGTTACACGCTCCGTGGTCAAAAAGCCTCGCTTAGACGCGCGAGCCCCTGCGCTAGTCAAGTTGACCCTCCCTTTGACAATCCCAGTCGTCTCGCAACTGGTATCTGGTAGCAACGGGAATGGCAATAATGGAAATGGAAATGGAAATGGGAACGGCAATGAGAATGGGAACGGGAATGGCAATGGAAATAATGGCAACAACAATGGGAATGGGAACGGGAACGGGAACAGCAATGGCAATGGGAACGGGAACAGCAATGGAGGCAACTCGGGGGGCACTTCTAACCCTGCGGCTACAACTGGAGGTACTACTGGCGGCACCACAGGAGCTACCACTGGATCGACTGGATCGACTGGAGGGACCGGAGCATCTACTGGGGGCAGCACGGGGGGTAACACTGCGGGAAGCACTGCGGGAAACACTGGGGGGAGTACTGGGGGAAGTACGGGTGGGAATACAGGAGGAAGCACTGGAGGAAGTACTGGGGCAGGTACCGCGGGAAGCTCTGGAGGAAGCTCTGGAGGAACGTCTGGGGGCAGTACCGGAGGAAGTACCGGTGGGAGTACGGCTCCTGCTAATGGCTCCGCAAGTTCTAGTGGAACTACCGAGGGTAACACTGGAAGCAGCTCCCCGTCAGATTCCACCACCAGTAGTGCTACGGGGACGATCGGCGCAGTCACCAGTGGGACTTCGGAAGCAGGCGATGGCGCTTCTGGATCCACCTCGTCTGCTAACACCTCCGGTGGAGGTTCTGGAGGATTGGGCGCCGGTGGTAGTGATGGTACGACCTTCAGCGGGGTATCTAATGCGTCGGATGCCTCTTCATCAGGAGGCTCTGGTAATACAAGGAGCCCTGCTCCTGGCAAAGTGCAGTCAACCCACACAGCACTCGATCCCAATTCGACTGGCGGCTCGGGAGGTCCTGGTACCCCTGGCTCGCTCGATCCCACCGGTGGCTCAAGTACGAACAATCCACAGGCAAAAGGTGGCCTCTCTTCAGGCGGCATTGCTGGGATCTGCATTCTCCTCGTCTTCCTCTTGTTCGGTATTGCAGTCTTCCTCATTCGTCGGCGTAGGAATGCTCAGCGTAGTGAGCGCAGACAACGGTGGTGGTTTGGCCGCCACCGTGACTCACAGACTTATGGAGACGGAGATAGCACAGACCAGACGCTGGTATCCGGCGGGGCCGTGAGTGCGCGCAGCAGCTTTGCGACGACGTTCGACCATGGCACTATCAATTTTCACTCCAGCCTTCCCCCTTTACCACCTATGGCAGAAACACGAGGTTCGCCTCTGCTCATCAATTTCGACAATACCAACGTGTTCCAGCCGACGAATACCAATAACAACGAGAACCGTTTCTCCGTTGGGAGTGCAGGTAGCGGAGCGTCCGACGCGTATTCGCAGTACCTCGTCGTGCACCATCGCACGAGTGTCACTCAGGACGGGCACACGCCCATGTCCGCCCGCCCATTCTCGCCCACAGAGTCGTTCGCGTTCCCCAAACCGCCAGAAAAGGGATCGGGAGACTGGGTGTCCGTGAGCTCGCGACCGCAGAGCAACTATGTGCCCTCGCCGATAGCGAAGCTGGGAAGCCTGTCCACGCTGGAGATCCCGCCTCCGCCGACCGTCCCGCCACCGTCGCTCATCCCCAACCCATTCGCGGACGCATACTCGGTCACTGACAGCATTCCCCAGACGCCGACGACACCCTTCGTTGTTGCGCCGCTCCTGACGCGCCCCCGCGAGTTTGCCGACGTGGAGACGATCCGCCGGCCGTTCATGCCGGCGTTGAAGGATGAGCTGCGGGTGGATGTGGATGATGAGGTGAAGGTGGTCGAGTTGTTCGACGACGGGTGGGCGATGGTGGAGAAGCTCATCGCGCGCGACGAGAAGGGGAAGGGCGTGGCGGCGGAGGTGCCGCAGGGCCTGATCCCGATCGACTGCTTGCGCAGGGCGGAAGAGAGTGTGCCGTTCTTCGTGCCTGCGCAGAGGGTGAGCAGCTATGGCGGCGTCGCGGTCTCGCCATTCGTGGGCGGGTATCACGCTGTGTGATGCCCTTCGTTCGCCCCGCTCACGCTCCCCTGGACATCATGATTATGGTTCCCATGACTGTATGCTGCTGCCTGGTCGCCAGTTCTCGCTCGTCTTCGACTCGTCCACTATCCCTCACAAGCCAATCCCCGTTCATTAAACCCTCCTTTCTTTTTCCTGTCCATTATGGACCCCATACCCTACTTTTTGCAACAACTTCACTGATTATACATCTTTCATATCTAATCGGAGTCGCTGCTTCAATTTCTCCTTCAAATTCAACTCAGGACGTTTTCCTTTACACCTCGATTGGTGTGAGCTTGTTTCCTACTGTCTATTCGTTGATACAGCGTGGTGTACACTATCAGTATTCATGTGGTGATATATCCCTTTGTCTCTACAAGTAGTTTGTTTTTTGTACATAGACAAGTTTCAATCTGTATCCGTTTACCACGTGATCATCTGTATTGTAAGTCGCACTTTGACAGTGATCCACATCCTGAATTGCCGTTCTCCGAGTGGGAGAAAGGACGCGTTACTGGCCCATGGCGACAGACGCTCTGCGCTCACAGGTCGCAGCCAAATGGCAACATGCATTCAACCGCCTGAACCACAACCAGCCAGGCATCTCCGGTCTCATGTCTTTCAGCGAGGTACCGCGATTTACGCTACTCTGCTAATAGCTCCAGCTTGTCGAACTTCTTTATAGGCATGGAATATCGCCATGGACTACTTGCGCCCGCGTAATCTGACAAATCCTGAGCAAAGGAAACACTACGGTGTGTTGCCTTTTATCTTTGTGAGGAAGCTGACCAGCCCATGCGGGTGCGGTGCAAGATAGGGAGACTATCAAAGCGGCGTTTCTGCTCATCAACCAATGCCATAACCTGCCAGCGCTTCTTGAGGCGTTTCTAGGTGCGTTAGTTATGATGCTGCTGGGTTAATGAGTGCTCATTTGGCCTAGAGGACGTGCAGAGATATTTCCCACTGATCGTACTTGAAATGAATGACTATATGGCAACGTACGAAGTAAGAAACCCCGATTATACGGCCCTTGCACAATGTGTTCATTCAATCATACAATCTTTTCCGCTCTAGAAAAACAATGACCCGACGGTGATTGAAGATCTTGTGTTGCGCCTGAGGGACTGGTATAAGATCTGGGGGCCTCAACACGAGTACGTCCCTCGCTTGAACCTCAGCATTGGAATCCTGCTTGGATCTGACGTCTTTGCAGACTAGGGACCACATTATACTCTGCTTATGCTGTCGCCTTCCAAACCCAGCTGTTCTCCAGCTTCCCGCCTTCCTTTTCACGCGGGTTCAAGGCGCTGTGCACGTCCACGCTACATATAGCCAACAAGGACACGGATGATAATCCCATCTGGGAGGCGTTCGACTTGCTCGGGCTTATCGACCGATACGAGTCCATCATCGCGAGTGTGGGGTATGAGTTTATCGAGGAGCATGTGCTGGCGACGTGTGCAGGAGAGTGGGAGAAGCCGATGCTGGAGGGGCTGAGACAGTGGATGACGAAGAGGGTTGTTCCATGGATGATCACCATTTATGCTAGGGGGGCGACAGGTCGTGCGTTGCTTTGTTTTCTTTGGGAGGAAGAGACTGCTAATGTTGTGGGGCAATAGCGGAAGAGGCGCGTACTATGCTTCAAGGAGTTGGCTCGCGCTTTGATTTTCATATCAACAAGACGTTGTGCGATTTAAGGCCGGTTGTTGCAAAATCGCTCGTTGCGCTTGCTAATACCTATCCTGTTTAGGACGAAAGAAATATTTGATATTATTATCGATTTTCCAGACTCTATGGGTGCACTTCAAGATCTTCGAGTGAGGATGTTTCATTTGTCGCTGTGGTTTCCGACTGATGCGTTCTGCAGGATTGCCTACAACGTGTGGATCAACGCGCAGCTCTTGTGACATCTCTGCGGTCATCGTAAGTACCCGCCCCGTCCAGAAGCTATCTGCTAAGGGTCAGCAGAAATCGGAAGCGACTGCTTCATCCTGGGGCTGACACCAAATTAATCTTGTCGCAATATGTGTCTACCATCAAGTGCCTCCGCATCGTGGACCCACCTGGTGTCTTGCTTTTCAAAGTTGCAGATCCGATACGTCGGTATTTAAGGTACGCTTACCTTCCTATGAATTTGGATCAAGTCTAAACTCACACGTAGAGAGCGCCCAGACACAATTCGATGTATTGTTGGGAATCTCGTTGGAGATGATGATAGCGGGGACTCCCTTGTTGACGAGAACGAGCCCATACAACCTCTGCATCAGCCTGACGTCGATGATTATAGCGATCCCAATTGGGAGCCTGAGCCAGTCGATGCTGGGCCTGGTAAGCAGAACGAACGTTCGTCGGCTCTCCGAATCTGATGATCCTGACATGTCATGTCAGAGTTCCGAACCAACAAGCCGAGTGACATTCTCAGCACGCTTGTCAGCATCTACGATTCGAAAGACCTATTTGTCAAGGAACTGCAAGTCCTTCTGGCACAGAGGCTGTTGGCTATCTCCGAGGACGGAGTTGAGAAAGTGGAGAAAGAAGTGTGTATCACCTGTTTCTGTGGCGTTGGTTCCTGTGGAATTGAATATGATTCTTACCAGCGGCGCAATATCGAAATCTTGAAGATTAGATTTGGAGAGGCTGCTTTACAGGTGTGCGAAGTGATGTTGAGAGACATGACGGATTCGAAGCGAATCGATGGGCATGTGCAATCGCAGAAGACAGTATGTTAAATGCATTTATCCTATACAGGACTGGGTCGGAACTGACTCCACATCTCGGAAGTCGGTCGTACATCCCACTATCATATCAGGCCACTTCTGGCCAGCCCTCGAGTCAAATGATATCGTGATGCCAGGCCAGTTCCAACAGTCAGTCAACGCCTATTTCATTGGAGGTCGTTACAAAACATATTCACTTTTACTTCCCTTACTCTAGGTTACAAAGGGAGTATGCCCGAGAGTTTGGGGTCTTCAAACCCGACAAGAAGCTGAAGTGGCTGCCTCACTTAGGCACTGTACATCTCGAGCTGCAACTGGAGGATCGGCTGGTCGAAGCGGATATACCCCCATTAGAGGCTGCAATTATCGAGCTGTTTTCTCAAAAAGGTACGTTTTCTATTTTGGACTTACGTTTATGAAAGTAAGTGTATATCATATGGCGTCGTTGCTAGGTATATGGTGCCTGGAGGATCTTGTCGCGGGCGTGGGGTCTGTCGATCGTAATGCGACAATTAAAGCCTTGATCACCTGGATCGACTTGGGCGTTTTGAAGGAAGATGACGAAAACACGTTCCGGCTGCTGGAAAACGCTGAAGAGGCCGGCCCTGCCGTTGTCAGGGAACCGCCCAGATCAGGTGAGTAATATATTCCGTTATGCTGACGACTTTATTCATTGGCCCATGTGGAAAGCTCCGCCAGTGTCAAGTGTGCAGCAGCAACAGGCGGAGCAAATGCGCGTGTACTGGAAGGTGCGTCGTGTGGCGTCCGTCGTCATACTCCTCCTTATCTTGAAGTGCCTCCGATCTGACCGGGAGCTTAATCCGGCGGGCTGGCAGTTCATTGAAGGCATGCTTACGAATTTGGGGAGCCTGCCTATTGATCGAATACAGACTATGCTGAAATTCGCCCCGGGGTATGATCAGACCGTTGAGCAGCTGACGGCGTTCATGGAGGCTGCACGTCGCGAGGGGCTTGTTGTGAGTCGGGATGGTATGTGGAGGTTGAACAAATGAGAAGGTGTAGTGTGTCAGGTTGGCTTGCCGAATTGTATTGTATTTGCAAGTATATGTATCATCACATAATGTGTGCGTTCATGGTGCATCCGACTGTTAGGTGTAATACTTCAGCTCCATCCCATGCGGTCGGTTGCGTTACTGATGCTGCGTCCTGTTTGGTAAGACGGTGGTGATCCCCTCGTCTATATAGGCTGATCGCTGCTTTTGTCTACAGATCGAAGTGGCGAGGTGTGCGTGCGACCGTGAAACGAGAACGGGAATGGGAATATGTACTCCACTGTGCGCTAGATAAACGAGGTCGTGCTTAGCTGAACCAGCTCCCTCTCAGACATATGAACCGCTAGCGTTCTGGATGGTCCCATATATATAGGGTATAGGTGCAAAACGATGAATCCACAGCTGGTGAATCGCGACACCGGGTTCGATGTTACCGATGCCTCTCAGAAATGACAGAACAACACCTTGCTAGGCTCCACAGCTCCATACGCATCGATGAATCCAGCTCTTCACAGAGTACAAGGGGTGGGTCCCCACACGCCGCCTTTCGGTAGATCATCTGTCGGTGTGTCAACTCATACGCAAGGCGATCGAAGCTCGCGTAATGGATCTGGAGGCTCTCCGACATGACAGGCCTGTACAAAGTGAGAACAGGGCCCTTTTCCCCAGCGATTGAGACCATAAATAGACCGTTACGTGTGGGTGTGAAGGTACCTGTGCCAGCGGATGTTCTTCGATGTGCCGAGAAGTGGGGTTGTGAGAGTGCGGATAAGGAGGGGTTTACGAGAGAAGAGCATATGTGTGAAGCGCCGTACCATGTTTCTAGCTAGACTTGGAAGGGTTGCATCATGTGGGGAGCGCCCCGAGGGAAAGCTAGAGTTTGAGGGCAGAAACGAACGACAGTATGGGCATATGAACAGCGGATGTCCACGAGATAAGAACTTTATGAGAGGTATGCTCGTGCTTCCTTGTCGGCACTTCAAATGAATTCGTCGCTTATCGTGCATCTTGTCGCTAGAAATATGTCAGTCGTAATGGTGTCGGAGATGTTTATGGGGTTAGAAGGCAGCTTCATGAAAAGTAAGGGTACGAATCTGAACGGGGGTCCTCGTGACCCGAGCGTCAAGGCACAAGTTTACCTTGGCGTTCATGGTGGGCATCAGCATTAATTGTACTGTACATTATGGCCTACATACTTACCGTATGCAGGTGTAGGAAACAGGCAGCGCCGAATTTACCCACGACGGATACAACTTTGGAAGAGTTCCGTGATGGGCCAAGGCCTGAAATAGACAAGCGCTTTTCCAGGCCGACGGGGGAACGCAGGGCATGCTGGGCGAAATGAAATCCGCTGCCTAATCGCTGCTGCGGTTTTCGTCAGTGGTTTTCGGGAGAGTTCGCCTTGGACGTCCGGGCTCCGGCAGCAGTAGACTGGTAGTGTAATTGTGCAAAAGTTAAACCCGAAAATCCAAAGTGGGTTTCGGCGGCTATAAGCGTCACAGCATGATTCAATCTATGATGCCATTTTTTTCTGTGTAGAAGAAAAATGTTCGAGCACATGTTGTATGTAGAAATGTCGAGCTTGATGTTATAATATAACGGGGTGCCGAAGCTGCTCATATCTCGCTTTGATCGGTCGAAGGCTGAGGGAATCAAGAATAAGGAAGACAGCTACGAGTCATGCCACTTGGCACTAGACAAAAGCAAGCCACGAGCTGAGTCTGTGCAAGTGCCTCGTATGTTCTTTCACTATGATTAAAAGGTATTGTCAATTAGCCAAAATGCAAACGGTAAAGATAGCACTCCCTTGGACTGCGATTTGCTTGGGTGGTCACCCAACTTCGCCCAAGCAATCTAGTCCGCGAATGTGATCGGCAAAAGCCTTGGCTTAACGCTGTATAAAAAAACCGTGTGCCTGTCAAAACCGTCAGCCGCAAAGGCCAAGCCATCGGGTCTTGAGGCAACCCTGAAAGTCCCTGAAGGGGCAGGTCTGCTAACAAAATGGGCGAATGAAACGTTGTGAGTGCTGCATTTCATAGAAACTAAGAATCCTGGCCGAGGACGGGGAAGTGGTAGATTTATGTGTAAAGATATGGGCTTACATTCCATGTCAACTTGGCGAGATCAGGCTAGAGTGCTTTATCGGGGATGGATGGAGTAACAAATCTCCCACGTGTAACCAGCGGTGTCTAAATATATTTCTCGGCATTGTACAAATATAAATCCCATTCCGCTCAAGGACTCGAGTTCACTTTTCCGGCTTCCCCTTCGACTTCCACCATATCGTCCTCGCCGTTTCATCTCCTTTTATTGATTTCAGAATTATAGGGTCGCCGCGCGCTGCCCTGCGTTCTAGTTGAAGTCAACTCATACTTTGTCTCAACGAGCACCATGACTTTCTATCCTGTGAGGATCTTTTTCAAACACATTTTCGCACCTTAATCTGACCAAACCAGTTCGAAGTTAGCACATCACATATTATTTACGCATGTCTAGGCGGCTTTATCGTCCTGGTATGTCTTTTCGTCGCTACTACACCTGCTGGCATCGGACTAATGCGTGATTTGTCAGTTTGGGATGTTCTCACTTTTCCTGCGAGAGAGGGTGTGTCTGGCCACTTCTGTCGAGCCACGCCTATAAGGTTAACCTCTAGGCCATAGTTGTATATTGGTGAAGCGTGTTGGGCGTTCCTTTTCGGCGTGATCATTGGTGCGTTACATCATAACGACACCACAAGTTTACCATTCATCTCCCTCTAGGTCCGTACTGCGCCAATATTTTCAATCCTCGGGCATGGGGAAACTCTGAAGAAACGACAAACATCATCACCCTCGAGTTTACCAGGGTGGTATTAGCGATCGGGGTTTTTGCTATAGGAGTCGAGTTGCCCAAAGCGTACATGGCGCACCATTGGAAAAGTTTATTATTCCTTCTTGCACCCGTAATGACATGGGTATGTCATCTATTCACGAAATGCATGTTTTATGACTCATTTGGGTCCTCGCAGGGCTGGTTTGTTTCCGCCGGCTTGATTTATGCTCTGATCCCGGGTCTTAATTTCCTGTCGAGCTTAGCCGTCGCTGCGTGTCTGACACCAACGGATCCTATCCTTGCTGCTGCGGTCGTGGGTGGGAAATGGGCCGACAAGCACGTACCCGCTCATCTTCGCCACCTCCTGGCCGCCGAGAGTGGCTGCAACGATGGCGCTGCCTTTCCCTTTCTATACCTCGCACTATACCTCATGCTCGACGCACCAGATACCGGAGCTGCTGTTCGGGATTGGTTTCTACTGTTGTGGCTCTGTGAGTGTCATGCTAGCATCATTTTTTCTTGTGGGATTCTCATGCAACATATGTTCTTCCATCAGATCAAATTCTTCTGGGCATTATCGTTGGGGGGCTCATAGGCTTCAGTTTTCGTTACCTGATGAAATTCTGCCAACGCCGCGAATTGATTGATAGGCAGTCATACGTCGCTCAATATGTATCCCTTGCTATGTTCACTATTGGAGTAACAACTCTCCTTGGCTCTGATGATCTTTTAGCCGCTTTCGCGTGCGGTACAGCATTTGCATGGGATGGATTTTTCAACCGACAAACCGAAGAGTCTGTCTTTAGTTCCGTCATTGATCTCCTGTTCAACGTTGCAGCTTTCGTGTTTGTGGGAGCATGGATGCCATTTGACCAATTTCGGAATGCAGAGCTCGGTCTCACCGTCTGGAGACTAATCGTCATCGCAATCCTCGTCTTAATTCTGCGACGGCTGCCAATCATGATCGCCCTCTACAAATGGATCCCCGATGTCAAAACATTTCGGGAAGCAGTATTCAGTGGCCACTTTGGCCCAATTGGTATCGGTACGTCCAGCCAACTCTAAAGTCAAACAATAAATAGCCTGATGAGGCTTTTTCGCTGTGATCGACAGGTGCTGTGTTTATTTCAACGCTAGCCGTGGAGATTATCCATAAGGCACACAAGTCAGATGACGCACAGCTTGAGCTTCTCACCAAGACTATCCAGCCTATCGTGGCGTTTATGGTGCTCTGTTCCATCACTATCCATGGTCTGTCGATCCCGGGATTTTCACTCGGCCGTCGCGTGCATTCCGTCTCGAGAACATGGTCGCGGCATGCGAGTATCCCAGATTGGACCACCCAGGCGAGGCATATTAGCCGTGGCGATGATATCGTGATCAATCGGGACAGTGTCATGGAGCGGGGTCACCTCGAGCCCGATGAGAAGATGGCGGGGCATCGGGACAATGAAAAGGCGGCTGCTGGGGACTCCCCCACTGACGGAGGCAGTGTAGAAACTGCAGTGGCGGACCCTACCCAAGGAACATCAGACTATACCGCGGCGACGGCGCCAGAACAGTTGCATACGACGACGGAGTGGCAGGAACCACATCACCGAATTATTGAACAGGTTGCGTCGTCCCCCGGATCAGATGTGAGTATATTGTAAATATAGTCAAACCAGCGTCGCTCATCGTCACACTTGCAAGGTCGATGTCATTGTCACGGACGAAAAAGCCGACGATCCACGTTCTTCGATTGGACAATTGAGCCATGTCATCTCACGCCATGAAATAGTGGAGGAACCGCGTAGTCTGGATACTGCCATAGATACACTTCACCAGGAGGCGGAGACGGTCGGCGAGGTGGTCAGAGGCGATGCGCAGCAGTTGGAACACAGGGTCAAAGTTGCCCTACGCCCTACACGGACCCAATCATCCGAACGCCGGCCACAAGATGATGATGAAGATGAAGGCTGGGCATCGGAAGGCAGCAATGAAGAAGGCAAGGCATGCACATCCATCCACAACGAGCACGATTACGCGGCATCCATCCGAGGCAGTGACAAGAAGAAGGGGGCGCGGGTTTGGGGCTTTGGAAAGCGAAGCCGGCAGCGACGGCGGGGTTCGATAAGCCACACTGTTGAGCCAGCAACACCATCTGACCCCTCCTCGTCCTCATCCGCGCTGTTGTCATCGTCACCCCTGCCCAGTACTGACAGCCCTGCGTCCGGTGATAATACGGAGGAAGAACGCGGACGCAATTCGCACCCTGGTCCCGTGGCGCTAGGGAAGCGGCCCATGACAGCGGACGGGGCGTCGCCCCGTCATAGTGTTACCGCTGCAGGGCACCACATCCGCTCGTCGCGCCATCTGGGGGCATCCACGAGCGCAGCTGACCGCAGATCGCGCCCTGGCACTGCGAACAGCTCCCTTCGGCACCTCCGCCTCGAAAGCATCCGTGCACACCATGCCCCGCCGACGCGTGATTCGTCGCCATCGCGCTCCGTGAGATTCATTGACGAGGATAATGGGATAGGGAGCAATAGGAGTTCGGGGAACATGCGGGCGCATATGAACGCTGCCTCTGCTGCTGCTGCCACGGCGGATGCGCTGTCGCGGGTAGAGGGTGATGGGAGGGTGACTTTTGATATTCCTGGCGAACCTGGCGCTAGCGGTGGGGGCGAGGGTGGGAATGGAGGCGATAAAACAACTTGAGCTTAGACTCGACTTGTTTCATTTCATACTGTGCGTTGGGGGCGCACGCAGTCTGTGCTGGCCGTCGACGATTTGTGTGTGCTTATTCCTTTGCCTTGGGTTCTCTTGATTTTGATAGCGTGGGTTATCTGATTCCGATGGGTTTTCTGTTAGTCATAATCCGCTTGCGTATGTATCTTGTTTACATATTTGCATTGTCTTTTCCTGCTTCCACTTCTCCCTCCTTCCTGTTCCTTCTACCACCTTGCGTTAGTGACTATAATGAAGACACTGGTTATATGGGTTTCTGTTATGGCGGGATGTTACCCTCGATGCTACTGTTCTGTGAATCCGCGAAATTTGGTTGGCGCGCACATGGACCAGGGTAGGACACTTCCACTCAAACGTTGATGATCAAGCTTCGATCATCAAGGGTTGCCATTTAGGTTCTCTCTTACATATAATCTCATTCAGGAATAGATAGCTATACAAATGAAGGGCGCAGAACGGGTATGGCGGTTTGTCATCGGCATCGGTATTCTCCACTTAGAGGTTTCCGAATTCAAAGATCAAGCATCTTCTCTCTTCACCCCTTGCTCGGATGATATGCTGATTATTCTGTACTTCAACGAGCCAATATCCTGCCATCATGCCAATTTCGCAAATCTTCAAGTTGCGGGTAAGTGTCGGATGCTATGTGCTGTTCGTGAGCCCAAATACTCTCAGGAAACTTCTGAAGGGGCATCAATCATAAGGTGGAGTGTGATCAGGTTTAGGGTATTTAGGAATCTCGGTCTTGGAAATGAAAACAGCCCTAGAATGAACTATCTGTGATATAAGGATAGCTTCACTTGAGTTGGAGATCAAGATACGATGGACCTCCTACAAACCCTCTACAATTTCCTCAGCACCATCAGGACCACCAATAGTCTCGCAGGTACGATATTATGTCCCAGGTTTCTATGCCGATTCTCAGGTCACCTATGAAGCCATGAGCTTCACGCTTGCATTGTAAATTTGGATTTGTCTGTTCGCGAAATCGCCAAGCTTAACTGCCTGTGCCACACATAGCTATGATCATCTTCTCACCTTCAAGGATGAGGTCCGTCACAGTTTGTGCAACGGTATGGAACAATGCATCAAAGCCTATCACACACAGATCCATTACATATGGAGGGGAAAGCTGGGAGTGACTAGTGTGCTCTTTGTACGCAACCCATAGCCGAATTGGCACCCTCGCTGAAGTCAAAATATTGCCTTGTAGATTCTGGTCAGTGGCATTGGTTTACGGCTCTCAACGTCTGGTTCTGATGACACAGGCTGTGCAGATCCGATATTTGACCCTTGCACTTTGTGGGTAAGCCCGCACAGCTCCCCTATGATCGACTAATATCCTCACGACGCCAACGCAGGTTCATCGGTAGCTGTGAGATATTCTCTACTCCAAAGTATTGTCAAGTAAAGCTTATTCCGTCATGCCTGAAGTCTGGTTTAGGGCATCCGACAGTAGTCAAGTAAGTCCGCTATGCTCATACCTCGACTATCTCATCACGACATGCCAAGGTGTGCGTTACGGCTCAGAGACTCGATAAATATGGATATTCATCATGATGTTCTATACGTCTGACAGATGTAGACCGTATATGCGCGTACGTGACGGAGTCCCTCATCACAATGTGTACTTGATAGCCTCCAAAGACCCAAAGTATTCTTTCCGCTGTGGTAATCACTTCAGCAGAATTCATCCTTTCCTTTCGGTAGGTGCTTAGTACATTAAGAGATTCTCACACTAACCCACATGAATGCAAGTATTTGGGCACTATACGGCAGGAATCGCTTGCTGTTTATTTTCCTCATTATTCTCAGCACCGGTGCGTTGTAAGGACACACCGATGTATTATACACTAACGCTCTGAATAGCATCGAACATTGTAGCGTGAGTGCAATCCATGACCTTGCTCATGCAGGAACACCAACCATCGACAATAGTGTCGCGTCCGCCAATGTCTATCTCAGCAGAATTTCAGGTACGCGACATAATCCAACATCAACGAACTAATCCTTAATCCCAGGATTCAGATTATATCCAAATTGGGTGCGTGCATGACCTCGTCCTTGACCGATCTTCATGACCATTATTATCTCAGCGACATAGTCCACGGATGTTATCCAGATGTTATATGTGAGCATGCCAACCTGCACAAACTCGTCTTGAGAAATGTTCAACAAAAGACAGCGAATGAAGCCCTACCAGCCTACATGAGATCGTATATCATAGTGAATATGGTCACGGTCCGTATTCCTTTCTCCGTATAAGCGCCCTGAGTTGGTTACATTCGCTGTTCAGGCAACAATCATGTTTCTCTTGTCGACCACAAAGTGTCTGCGCTCTATTCGGGCAGGAAATTGGAAATTCATGCCGGTCACCACTCAGTTTCTACGGGATGGTGTATTCTGGTATCTAACAATCTTCGGTGCGTTTCTGGAAAGATGATCATATTAGTGTGTACCCATCACCCCGACAGCGCTTTTGGCGGCCCAAACGATCATATATAATGTCAATGCTGTTCTCGAGCTGACCCTTTCTGTGTATGTTTTTCCCCGTGGTCCAAACCAGGGTTCATCTGAACTGATAACACTAAAAATTGGAAAGGCCAATCGTTGTGTAAGTACCTACGTTTTCCACCAGATCCCGATATTTAACTGCTATTTTGTGATTGTAGGATGTATTGCATAATTTCGTCTCGCGTCCTCATCAACATGAGGGCCGTGCTGCAAAGCGGCGAAGTGACGCCCGGAGTGTCTGTTCCAACACTTTCACTTGCGTTCCAGAGGCCTGGAACAACGTACATACATGGCGAATCAAGTCTTAATAATGAAGAGCGTGCTGTCTAGTGGTGAACATTCGTTGAAGGGAGACGTAGATCAAGGCTGCTGATATGCTGACCCAATGATGGTATCGAACTGCTGGTTCGGTGGTAGTTTGCCAGGGATGCCGAGATCACTTGAGAAGAGTCATTAGTTTCAATCTCTCACAAAGATCGTGGTAGGCCGCACACATCCACGCAAGTCGTCAGGACACAGAAAAAGAGTACATTCATCAGCGAATGGAAACGGTTTCCCCTCCGCTTGTCCATCCCAGATTATCCCTGGTTCCTGACGTTTCCGCATTGCCTCATCATAACAATTGTGTGAAACCAATCCATCACTCGAGCAGCCAATGAACTCTGTCATTGGAACAATGTTGTCATACTAGTGAAGATCACTGAGCGAGGTTTCGTTCAGCGCGAACTCGGCATGGACCTCTCTGTCGAGGTCATTCAGTGGACAAGATGCTGAGGCCGGGTGAGGCAAGATGTCATCCCACTTTTCTGCGATGTAGCCAAAAGGTTCACCACGACATGAGGGCTCATGGTGCTCGCGGGACGGTACACAATATCAGCTGAAAAACAATGGTCGATCGCGGAGTTCTGGCGAGACGTCGCCCTTGAAATCGGTGATGATATATTCTGCTCCAACAGGGTTGTTTTTCTCGCATGCGCCTTACCCGACCAAGCTAAAACATGGGGTGTTGGTAGTTTCAGCACATCACTAGCAGCGGACAGGAATGGAGGTCCAGGTGCAGGGTATGGGATACGAGAAATGCCCACCGTTGAAGCGAAGGAGGAAGCTCTTGCTATAAGAACCTGATAGAAGGTTGGGTTTAATTCAAATGACGACGTGCGGTAAGGCGTTCCTTCGTCCAACTTTCTAAAACCACAGGAGTCAGCTCCAAACACTTGGCAAGCTACTTCCTGAAGAGCATCAACGTCGAACTCGATGCGACACGCGCTAAGCTCTTTAATGATGAGATTTGAGAAATCAAAAGTGGGTGCAGCGTTGGCGGGTGACTCACGCTGTTTCTCATTCTACAACTAGCAGTTAGAAGTGAAGTTATAGAAGTTTTGCTTTTTCAGAGAACTTGGCGACGTTGAGGTAAAACAGCATGCGGCCATGGCGAATCTTCACGCTCCCCGTCTCCG
Organism: Phaeolepiota aurea; assembly: GCA_036937095.1. NCBI lineage: Eukaryota > Fungi > Basidiomycota > Agaricomycetes > Agaricales > Squamanitaceae > Phaeolepiota > Phaeolepiota aurea. The sequence goes on from JASFDG010000209.1 coordinate 25,514, forward strand.
GCGACGTTAGAAAGCTTCTTGGTATCACAAAGGGTCTGAAAGGGCGAAACATCTCTTGAATAACCTGATACAGTTTTTCCCGTTTGGCGCTTTGTGAAGGCGTCCGACGGTCTAGCACAAAATATGGGGCTGTGTCGTGCACGTGCCAGTAGAAATGTCCCTCGAATGCTATAAATATATTTCTTCACAGCAGCCTCAAGGCTCGCTTCATCACAACTTGCATCGAGGCCAAAACGCGGTATTCACGCGAGATGATGTCGAACTGTGCATATATCATGCCCCTACCACCATGCGCTGGCCTCACGCAAACGTTGCTACATACCACTGCCCCCCACCCTACCTCCATTCCATTAGTCTTAAGTCTAAAATGCCCGCAAAAATGCCCGCAAGGTCGAACTCAATGAAACCCCAGTTCGTCTCCAACTTCTTGAGTGTTGTCCGTCCGAACAGCAAAGGGCCGATGGCTACAAAGTACAACAGGAACTACTCCTCGTCGGGCCCGTTTGTGCATGCCACGTCGCTCATAGGTTTGTTGTCGTTTGGGTCATTGGTTGTTTCGGTGCGGTTCGCTGAGGTTGGGTCTTCAGGAAAGGTTGCCATTGTGACGGGATCGTCGCGGGGGATAGGCGCAGCCATTGCCAGAAGCCTGGGCGAGCAGGGCGCAAACGTTGTCGTCAACTATGTCAACGACACGAAAGCAGCCGAGGAAGTCGTCCAGTCGATCAAAGCACAAGGAAAGGGAGGCGCAATAGCGATCAAATCGAACGTTGCAACGGTCGAGGGGGGACAGTTTCTGCTCGACGAGGCGATTAAGACGTTTGGGAAGCTGGATATTCTTGTGTTGAACGCAGGTATTATGGGGAGCAAAGCACTCTCTGACGTCGACGAGGCGTTCTACGACCTGCATTTCGATACGAACGTGAAAGCACCTCTGTTCATGGCGAAAGCAGCAGCACGGATCTTACCTGCACGTGAGTCACTGATCTTTCGAGTATCTATCGTCATGAGGTAACGAACCTCTGGTAATATCAGCTGGCGGACGCATCATATTCTTCTCATCGAGTTTGACGGGGGCAACGGGTATGCTTTCGCAGCTGATGGTTTTGGCGAGAGTCTAACCAAGCCGGAACAGGTATCCAACCCAACTCGCTATGCTACGTCGCAACGAAAGGCGCCGTGGAGCAAATTTCGCGGGTGCTCGCAAAGGACCTGGGTACCCGCGGTATCACGGTGAACACGGTGTCGCCTGGCCCGGTGGACACGGAGCTCTTCCGCCAGGGGAAGCCGCAGTATGTCATTGACTCGATTGCGAAACAGCATCCATCGCAGAGACTGGGGGAGCCAGAAGATATCGCGCCCATGGTGTCCTTCCTCGTTAGCCAGGCTGCGCAGTGGGTTAATGGCCAGAATATTCGAGTTAATGGGGTGAGTGCAGTGCTTATCGTATCTGGTTTGGTGGTCCTCAACATCTGTTGGTTTCCTAGGGCTATGTGGTGTGATCTACCAGTATTTAAGGGTTATATTTATGGGGTTGGTGGAATTATGTACCAATCCATCCTGTCAGCAGAGGTTCTTGTAGATTAGGTAAATGCTGGCGCGTTGGCGCTTGTAGTGTTCGTGACTGGATAATTTGAATGGAATGTATCTGATACAACGTTGTCGATCTGCATAAAATTTGCTTCAAATAGAGTCACTAGAATCGCCCCCAGCATCATCTGCTAAAGGCGTGGATAGAGTGTACAAGCAACATCCCTTGCGACAAGCGCTCGCAGGCGTCATAGGACCATTTCATTTCACCTACAATAAAGGGGTGAAAGGTGGACCTCCGGGTCACTCGCCGAGCTGGGTGAAGTATCGAATCCAGACCTAAGCCACGTCATGGTGACAATTCAGTCATTCGCACAATTTCTGGCAACTTGATTTCTGATTTCTATTGCTTTGGTACAGAATTGCTACGTAGATGTATGATATGAATGGGTTGGGTTAATGCAAATGAGTGGATGCGATTGTGACAAGGCATGCAGGGGACAAAACGAAGGTAATAATATATAGAGTACGATAAACAACAATGGAATGGATGAATAAGGGGTATTATAGAACGTTCGAGAACAAAAGAGATAGAAAAATAAAAGGAAATCACTCGCTGGCCACCGCTCGCCAGCGCCGAAAACACACCGCGACGTGCTATCAGCTCATCATACGCCCCCTGCTCCGCGACCTCGCCCTCATTCACGACGACAATCCGGTCGCACATGTGCATCACCTGCAGCTTGTGCATCACCATCACTGTCGTGCAGCCCTCCCTCGCGCGGCGGGTAGTGCCCAGCACCGCTGCCTGGTTCTCAGGGTCCAGCGCGCGTGCAATCTGCAGGCTGCCCACCCCGAGATGAGCGACGCGTTCTCGCCAACGAGTATGTCGTAGCCCTGCAGCAGGAGCGTGATGAGCTCGTGCACGTTGGCCGCCTTAGCGGCGCTGCGGATATCCATGTCCGAGATGGCCTTGTTGCCGTAGCGATGTTCTCGGCGATGCACACATCGAGCAGGTTCGGGTGCTGGCTCACGATGGAGACTCGCGGAGGTGGTGCATGTCGACGGCATGGAGAGGGGTGTGCCCGATGGTGGCGGAGCCGGTGGTGAGTTCGTGTTCGGGTTATGAGAACTGGACATTCTTGAATACAATGGAGCAATTGAGAGGATGCCACGAGCTTCGTCAGTATTCGAGTCAAGCTTCATGAGTCTGCCAAATTCGCGCTTGAACCGACTTGGCGATCCTTTCGGCTAAAGAGAAAGGTTATATACCATGGTCATGATCTTGCACAAAGAACAACGTACTCAAGGCCATGAGTTGGAATCCGATCGTAACAGAGAAGACGACTAGAGTAAGGACTTCAATCATTTGGAGATAGCTGTAGGTGCCGTGAGAGATGAGCACGTAGACGAGCAGCGCCACAGTCAACCAGCGTGCCCCGCAGCAGCTGAAGTTCTGCTCAAGGGGTTGGAGCGGATGCCAGTGATATTTGGAGAAAAAAACTACAATGAAGATCACACTGCTTGGCTTAACTTCAAGTTGAAGAAGGCAAATTATGATATATATCATAGTAACCCCACGCAAATCCTTCTCTAGCCCTCTTGTTGAGCCTCGTTTGAACAGCCATCGGTTTTGCGCCTTGACCATGCTCAGAAGATCTACTAGTAGAAGGTTCACAGCATACCCAAATTGTATAGTACCATGTATTTGCAAAGTTAGGAAAGGATTGCATGCACAGTTATGCGGGCAGTTGTGCCTTGCCACCAGTCCTGTTGGAGGATGCCTTACACAATACCCTCAATCTCAGGGCGGCAAAGAAGGTTTGAAGAATATCACTTAGTACATCACCAATACGAAATCACCACCACAATGGCTCACCATTGACAGCATCCCTGACAACCCGTCCCTCCCCTCCGTCTGATTATGCCTCAGTTCACATAGACCGGACCTTTGGCTCTTGATTACTTTAATTTCACCAATGCCCAGTTCAAGGCCGACCACTATTGCTGCCCAGTCAGTAGCACCTTCCCTAATTTTGATGCCCGTATCAAGACTGGCAATTTGGTTTGGATCATTCAATTTACGGTACCTGCCATTCATGCTGTCAAGAAGTCTGGGATGGGCTGGATTACTTCCAAGATCAAGGTCACGGATGATCAAATCAACTATGTGATCTTCTCTCCTTAGGAGACGGTTTCCATCCATTTCCTCTTGCTCGTTCAGGAGCATGTTCGGGCTAGTTTTCATGTTTGCATTGATGTCGACAATATTTTTGGTGCCTCCCATGTCCATTCACATGATGAGCGAAAAGCTTGATAGAGTGACTGGTGTGGCTGACTTTTTGTTATATAGAAAAAGGATGATTTTCACATGTGTAAAAAGGTTGGATAGAGCACTAGACTATGACGCATTATGTTTGTGCTGGATAAGCCATGTGTCACTTGGTGACTGTGACTTGTTCAAGGAAATTCAAGCGATTTGTTTCTTGTCTCTTACCACCACCACCACCACCACCATCTCCTCTCTCCGGGTGCTCTGACATTGTTTTCACGTTGTACTAACATTTCTTGTTGTTTTTGCAGTCCCAATTCATAACCAAATTTTACATTGTTTCTGTGATTTCAGTATCACATGCAACCCCAGGTGTAGATTGCTCTGACCAACTCGTTTCTGCTCTTTGGAATGGCCACATTGGATTACATCGATATCCCTCAACCTGCGACGCGTCTTCGTTCATCAAGCGTCGGCGGTCATGAAGCATCAAATATCCGGCCTGCCTCGCGCATAATAACATCTCTGCCGAATCCCTCACCTCCACCGTCTCCAACTGCACGCAGAAGCTCGTCTTTCTCGTTCAACACAAGCGCACTGACATCTCCTACGACCGCATTCATACCTCAACTACTTCTCTCGTCTACCTTACCTCAGAGTCTGGCACCGGGCACACCGCCCACCTCACCGCGCAAAAAAGGGGAAGCAGACAATGAACGCGTTGCTTTGCTCTCATCGAGAGATCCCTTATCTCTCCCGATAATGACCAACAATTTCAAGCGATTCGTTGCGAAAGTAGGACCCATATTCTGGTTGCAGGATCGCATAGAGGAGATTGTATTCTGGAAGCGGGGGTGGAAGGTGACCGCCCTTTGGATGGCAGCCTACGCATTTTTATGTACGTCGCGCTCTTTCATTCCAACGAGCGCTGGCTGATGATCTCTATCCAAAAGGCTATTTCCCTCGTTTGGTCCTCCTCATCCCCCATACAACGCTCATTGGCATAATTCTTGCCTCCTACCCATACCCAACAACGTCCAGCGACCCTCTCTACTCTTCATCGCAGGTAGGACCGGATTCTCGTCAATCTCAGGCACCGTCCACAGTACCACCCGTCCCTGTAGAAGGGACTGTTTCGTGGCAAGCCAACATCCAAGGCATCCAGAATCTCATGGGCGCTGTGTAAGTCCTATCGTTCATTCTGATAACAAGTACTCATCATCAGTAGCGCAGATATACATTCAAAGCTGTACCCATACACGTATCATCTTTCCCTATCGCCATCGCATCTTTCACCCGGATCTTCCAGTTCCTCCCAGGCATTGACGCGTTCTCGTTCGCCGTACACTCCCCATATATTAGCCCTTCTTCTCGCGACGTTCATCCCCCTTGCCATTCTTATCTCACTTCCTCACTTCCCTATCCGTGGTTTTTTCCTTCTCCTTGGCCTTGCGCCTTTCGCCGCAACACACCCCTATACCCAAAAATTCCTCCCTCTCCTCGAACCTATCGCCCTTCAATGTCTCGCACACGTCCAAGCATTCGCCGCACGCCACACCCGCCCAAGCATCGCCAAAGAAGGCAGCCTACTCGACCTAATAGGCAAAGTTCCCACCTCAACGCTAGTGCAGCGCGTGATCGACGACAACAACCTTCGGGACGAGGTCTGGAATGCTGAGATGCGCGAGGTGGAGCTGTGGGAGAACGAGCGGTACGGAGGCACGTCTCCTGTTCTTGTCGGCCCTCCGCCGACGCGTGTGCGCGTGATGTCTAACAATTGGCCTCCCTCGATAGGCGCGCTGCCGGCGCCGCAGGCGCCACCGCTGGGTGGGGACAATAATTCGGCGCGTGCTGTGGGTGGTGCGCCGCCGTCGCAGAATGGCTGGAGCAAGCAGAATCTGAAGGTGAGCGAGCGGACGGGTTGGACGCGGGGCAGGGATGGGTGGACGGGGGTCGGTCAGGGGGGTGCGCTCGCCGAGGGGATGGGTGAAGTCAGGTGTGTAGCCCTTCTCTTGCACTATTTCACATGTTCGATCTGACGACGCGTCCTCCGTTCTTTCCTTCTTATCCTTTCTGTCTGTCTTCTTACATCCTCACCATCCCTCACAGCAGCAATTTGACATTCTCGCTCGCACCCGGGTGGGCCTTCGTGGAGACGGAGGATTGGCGGAAAGATATTGTGGCGGCGTGGTCCGAATGTGGCGGGGACGCTGGTATGTACCGGCCTCTTCATCTGATGCTGACTGATTTGTTCCCTGTAGATGGGTGGGTTTATACGAACGACGCGTGGTTAGGCTCGCGGCCGGCGCCGTACTCGGCTGGGAGCGGGAGTGTGACGCGCAGGCGGCGGTGGGTGCGGCGCGTATGGTATAATCATTCGCGAGCGGTGGCGGAGGCGTGAAGGACGTGTATATTTGGAGCTTGTGTAGCATGTTCTACCATCGACAATTGAGGACTTTGAACATACATCGTGTTATAAATTACTTATGTGCCTTTGTATTTTCAGTGGTAACATGTTTGTTGTGGACATGAGAATGGGGCAGAACGAAACTAGATATACCTCAGCGCCCGAGTAAGTCAGGATGGGGGCACTAGGGGCGGACAATGTCGGCGGTTAAGTTGGCTTGCTGATTTGATGGGCCCTCTCTTTCAAAGCTGCTAGCACGACGGTTGAAGTCTGAACATTATTACGGTTTAAAAGAATCCACATTTTAAGCCATACTGCTGTACATAGCCCCCCGGGGGTTGGAGAGGCCAGGATACCCGGTGCGTTTAACGGTGTATTCCTGTGTACGTTTCTGAACTCGGACGGTAGTAGGCGCTGGCAACACCTAGTATTCAATCGGGCCCGGGGATGGACTCGCTCCGTCCTATCGAATGGGTGGGTCGTAAGTTCTGCGGGTAGTAGAATGAGCCACAACACCGTGACGTAGATCTAGAGCTTAAAGTCAGCGCTAGCTTATAGCGATGCTTATTCGACGCAGGTGGCCGCACGTCGTTATCTACTACAATCTTGTCGTCCGGGGTAGGGAATCGGGTGTTTTGATTCCTGCGGACTTGAGGCTTTTGGATGTTGGGGATGATGGCTGGAACGACTCAGCGTTCGCTGCCGGTCAGGAGTTGTGTCCGCGTGCCTAGGCCGCAATCGAATAGTGCTATTGTGCAAAGGCTTGGGCACTGGCAGCTATATACAACTCAAGTACTGGTTGAATCAGCGCCCACTTCAGGTTCAGGTCACGGTCCAGGTTTCAGGCTTGGGCGGCGATGTTGCTGAATTTGATTAAGAAGAAGCTATTGACATGTGCACGCACTGTGATAGGATAACAGTGATCAGTCTGAGCATCAGCACCCTCTTTCAAGCTTTTGACAATAAGCGCTAAGCATTGGTTTAAAGTCCCCCCGCCACTCCGCCATCATGAGCATCCGGCGCGAGGTCTCTGTTGCTGTCTCCATCTGGTTTGGGTATCAGGGCGGTTCTCACTGCCAGTGTTGAAGCTGCGAAACTGGATGCTTATCTGTCTAGGGACGAGGGAACCTGCATGCTGTATTTCATGGTGGCACTGCAGTACATCCTGAACAGCTCACGTGATGGACAGGGCGGAAGCGCCACAATCGCCCATCAAAATTTCATTGTGCACCCATGATCACCGCCTCATTGGCTTGCTCGAATCCCATCGGGCGGTAATGAATTGGTTGTCGCTGGTCATTTTGGTGTGGTAAAAATGGCGGATTCGTCCAAGAGGCTTGCTGATGATGCTTTCAGAAATTACCCATAAGGCGTCGTCAGGCCATTCAAATGGGCTTTCGGTCCTCGCACAGGTTTTGGGTGATTGCTGTGATCCCAGCTGTTATCTCACATTTGCGTTCCATCATTGCAGCACTGGAACGGCGCCCCCCGCTTCCAGCTCATCGGTTGATCAATTGGGGCTGATGCCTTCCCCTGGCGGGTTTTGCAAAGGGTATACCAATACACCATGGCCAGTAATCCGAGACGACCGATATGACGCAAAACAAAAATGAACCTCACATAGCCTTCCTATCTATCGCTGGCGTCCGCGTCTTTCTTATGCATGTATATATATCCGTGGTTTCATCTCTTTACCTCATAGAGTTTCGTTCACCAAGTTTCCTCACAGTCCTCGACCTCCTCTCTTTTCTGCTTTCACGGAACCCTCTCAGTGCTCGAGCCCGAGTCAGGGTTTCTCTCCTCAGTCCGCGCCTGCGTGCCCGCACCAAGTTATCGAATCCAAGTCGTTGCGTTT
>JASFDG010000210.1:0-33513 GCA_036937095.1 Phaeolepiota aurea
ATCAGCCAGGCTTTCATGTGCATGGAATCAAGAACAACCGCACTGTGCTCGGCATCGACCCCTCATCATCATCCCTTTTGGAGCGCGCTTTACATAGGGTCACATATGGGTCTTGACGGTTGATTGTCGTGTTTTTTTTTTTCAAATAAGCCATGCGACAAGTAGGACTCGAATCTTCCATGTACATCTAAGTATGCTGGTCGCGCTTGCTATCAGCGGCCTTTCTTTATGACATTATCTCGATTGTTATATTTTGGGGTGCGACTTTGGTATTAGTATGGCTTCCGCATGAGCCAGCCAAAAAAAAACAAAACACAAACGGCCGGCATTGGGTGCCAGTAGGTGAGAATAACTGGATTGAACAGTCTAGACTTCAAGCTGCACCGTGCGTGCGCATACACTCTCCCAAGGTTAAAAATAATCCACGGGGCGCTGCCCGCGACGTTGGAAGTTTTTTGACATTTTAATTCGGCATCTAGCCAGCCACATGCACAAAGCCGCAGCACGTGGCACACACTCCAAAGTTGTTGCATTCTACGTCATCCCGCTGGGAACCCGTGGCGGCGTTGCGGTGGCGGTGGCCACCCGCGACTCCACGCGTGTGTGTGTGAGGAGAGCGGTGCAGTGCACATGGCGTGGGCGAGAGCGACTTCAACTTTCACGTACTAGAATATGCCATAGCAAAATAATTCCCCCAGCCCTCAGGCGCCCAGTATCAAGCGATAGCCTCCCCCCCCCCTCTCGCTCGCGAGCATGAGCTCCTCTACGAGCGCAGACGCAAAGTTGGACGAGATATATATCATAGAGACTACATCCTGCCGCCGCCGCATGGTACCGGTGTACGCCCCCCCAGTGGGGCTTCCGCATGGCCACCCAGCGCAGGAAAATCCATTACTGAAAACGCATAGTCCTAGCAGCATCACCGGGAAACCCGCGCAAGGGTAGCTTCGGGCAAAAAGAAATACTGTGCTGGGTTCCATATCGTGCAACACACTTGGGGGGGGGGGGGGGGGGAGGGGATTTAGAACCGCTCCTCCGCTCTTACCCCCGACACCTGACACCAAAAGGGGGGAGTAGGCTTGCGCCGTCATCACGGTGCGCCACGGTCTCCACATTGACTCGAGGAATATATATTACCGCTATTATCACCCCGCCACTGCCACCGCACCTGCACACCCCTCGACCCGCGTGGCATAGCTTCATTTTACACGCACTCCGTTCACTGGGTCTTGCTCTTGCTCTTGCTCGCTGAAACAGGGATTTATTAAGCAGCACGAGGAGGGGGGTTGGAGCAGTTGACCAACAATCGCAACACAAACAAACGTGTTGTTTAATGTTACCACCCGCATATTCACAACATAACGGCACACATCATTCCCCACCACGCAGCAGACAAAAAAAAAACATTATATATATCCATGCGTTTACTCATGAACGACCAGATATAAAAAAAAAAGCCGCAGACACCACCAAGGTGCGGCTTTTTAACTACAGTACCTACTTTACGCATAATATCAGTGGAATTTTGGGCTCGGGTGAAGTTGATATGAAAAATAAAAAAGGAAAAAGAAAAAAAAAGGGAGAAATGGGGATGAATAAAGAAAAGAGTCCAAAATCCACACGACACATATCACCTTGACCACACCCCACGCCCCACACATTCCGTGAAAACAAGAGTCCCCCACACACACGAACAATGCATGTCATAATATATAATGTCGAGGTAGCAAGCAGTCTGACAGTCCCCTTGATCTTAGTAACGATCAGGCGGGGCAGGCGGGTACGCCCGACCGCCTCCAAAGCCGCTCTTCTGATACAGCTGCTGCCCGCTAACGCCGCCCACAAGACTCGCGGGTGCACCGGGATGGTAGTTGCTCGCGGTGTCCTCCTCGGAGTAGTCCAGGTGGCTCGACGCGCCTCCAGCCAGCAGAGGGTCTTTCACTTCCCACACGGCAGCTTTCGAGCCGACAGAGAACTCGAGGTCCTCGCGCTGAAAGACGAGGGGGGGGGCATTAGAATCTCTTGCTACAAAGTAGTTGATGTGAATGTACCGTGATACTGTCCCAGTATTTGTACACCATCATGACACTCAGGAGCATGCACAGCGTAAAAAAGAAGAGGCCGTCAATGTAGTGCTTGATGGCGTCGCAGATTGTGACGCTAAACGCGAACAGGAGTACTTGGGCGATCGTGAAGAACGCTGCGCCAAAGATGATGTCGCCAATGGGCCAGCGGTCCTCGAGGGTGCGGAACACGAGGATCAGCTGAGACACAACGTAGATGACGGTGGCGACGAGTGGCCAGAGGATGTAGATGACCCACAGGCCGATGGGGTTGGTATATTTGAATCCAACGAATTGCTTGAATGTGGCAATCGCGATGAAGAAAGAGACACCGAAGACGGCGAGGCATGATATCCTGAGGAGCTGTTGGACACGTTCTTTCAGGGGATGATCCGTGTCTGATATAGAAAAAACGCACCCATAGTGACAAGGGGGTTCCGTCCTCTGCAAATTGGAATCCCACAAAGCCATTGATGAGGAGACAACAGTATGCGGAGGCCACTAGCCCTGTATACACTGCGGCAAACCACTGCGGAACCAAATCAGAAAGTGAAACTGAACATTCATTAAAGCGGACTTACTGGGTAGCTTACGTTTGCAGTGGGTATAACACCAGAGTCTAAGAACATTGCCAGGAGTTCGATGACTGCATACATCCAAAAGAACGTGACAATCTCTTTCCGCCCTGTTCACGACAGTGTTTAGAAGCATACATTGCAAAAAAAGACAAGAGGCTGCTCACCAACAGCAGTGTATTTGCTACGAATGTGAAGAATCATGATGGCTGTCATTATAATTGCGACTATGTGGACGAAGGAGGTGGCTGCAGCATTGTTTTTTTTTTTTCATTTCGTCAGCAAAGAGTCATTATATATATAGAGGAACAAGAATAAAGAGAATGTATGCATTTCAATGCACAGTGTAATGGCCATGTTCCATGTGCAGCCTGCCCAATGACACACATTGCCCACCAGGTCCCACGTGGGCCACTCCAGTGGTGCTGTTGCCAGGGAATGAGAGCGAAAGCGAGACTCACAAGGCTGGAAGATGAGAGTGTTGCCGACGTCGACGTTTCTGCTATAGCATGTCGGCTCGATGCCCTGATCTGTGCCAACCAGGGGACATATCACGAGTGCGGCGGTTTGGCATATGCCGTTGAAAGATCCGAACTGGATCCCCATGGTGGAAGGTGGATGGCCTCTATGAGGAGAAGGAGGGAGAGAATTAGAGAAGGAGAGGAAGCAGGTATTTGGGTATTGACGGCGAGGGCTGGTGCGCCCCGAGAACGATGGCGGTGGAGATGCAGCGGAGGAACAGGACAGCACAAAGTCTGGCGGACTCTGAAAATATTGTCTGTGTTTGGTTCCTCACCAAGACACAATTAATTATTATTTTATTGTTGTGGGGATGCAGAATCTCACCAAGGAACTTGCTGTAGCTAATACTGCCGATAGTGCTTCGGGATATTACCTAGGGCAATACGTATGGCGGCAGAATTCGGTCTCCCGCCGCGTGATACAGGGAGTGACCTCCGATCCACTCCTGCCAATGCACATCCGTACCCCTGCCCGTGCCCTAACAACAAGCCTATCGGCCTTCACATATACTCCCCATAAACCCCTCGCTGCTGTCTGCAATTGCATATCAGCCAACAACCGATGGCATCCCGCACCCGTCGAATGTGCTCACTGACGTGTATCAGAACCGCCGTAAAAAGACATACCACGTTCATACAGCCTTCAGAGCCCAGTTTCTCTGGCACGTCAAGGCGCCTTCGCGGTTGGGTTCTTCCAAGCAGCTGTTCCAAAGCCAAAAAAAAATCTTCGAACGGGGCGTATAGGTGTCGTGGTAAGTAAGCCGTGTGGAACGCCGTGCGCTCGAATATAAGAAACCTAAAACTCAAAGCCACCAACACGCTGTCATTGCTTGGCACTCGGGATAGAATCGGGATGGGAAAGCAACGTCCCCGAAGGATGGGGAGGCCGAAGAAGCAGCTCGTATTGGACAAAGTTATAATGGGCCTACGTTTCAGGGCAATGATAACCTCGAATGGCCCAGCGAATGAGCGAAGCACACAATGGCCATTCAAGTGGAAGCGACGAGTTTGACTATACAAGGGTAATTACATCGACGCCATTCCGCGCCAGGAACATTCGAAATTTCGACATTTTAGCCTTTTGCCCAGGCTTTGAGGGATCCTGTTCGGCGAGCTATCCAATGAGCCTGTTGTTGGTAGGTGAGTTGCATACGTAGTTTATTGCGCGGCCCGCGTGGTGCTGCACGCTATTACTCGTTGTTTCCGCACCAAGTACCTAAGTACTTGAGCAAAACCCAAACGCAAATGCAAATGTGAAGCCGAAGCACCGCTCACTCAGGCTGCTTCGCCCGCCTGTTCGTCAGGTGATTTGCTGTACTTACGTCAACAACTGGGCTCGAACAAAAAGTCATGGCGTGCATCGGCAATTAACCTATTCATTAGGTACCCATGATCAGTCAAGTGGTCTACTTAGAGCCATACGATTTGAAGAGCTGATTGACCGTATTTACATGGCATCTAGTACCTACAATCCCGCGTGACTTGTAAAACTGTTCGACGCGTAAGACCTGATGGTAAGTACTACCAAGCGCCAACGCGTCAACCTAGAACTTGGAGGAAAGAAAACCCGCCCTCTATCAACAAACACTGAGTAGTCTTAATGACCCAAGCCTGTGCTAGCACAGTTAGTCAAGCTTATGTGGACGACTCACCGTTAGTGCTCGGGATTTTCACACGATTTCTAATTGACCCGGTAAATTAGCCCTTGGCTCATGATAAATCTAATTGACCCATGTATATTAGGGCTAACTAACTGTCAATTTCTTGGTAAATTAGCCCTGAGGGCTGAGTGCTGATTTACGGTTACCAATCCTATCACCAAACATTCCAATCTTTTTCTTTTGGAGCCATTGGTGCTGAAGATGATGACATGGAACCTTGGGACGATTACCAGGCTAACTTCATGCCATGGTTGGTGTTGAATTGAGCAGATCGAGAAGGTACGATGAACCAACATCTACAATGTCTTCAATATTGAAGATATGTCAAGATTTGGCGGGGGCCCATCATCATGCCATCACCACTCTCTTTCAATGCAGTTTCGGAATCAGACTCGTGCTCTTGGACCAATTCTGGCAGATCCTTTGAGCTGTGTTCCAATACTGGAGGTGTTTCTGTTAGGGATTGTGACTGTCATCCACGCCATGAATAGTCTTCTCCATGTCCCGCTACTTGACAATGGGCTTCTCCATCTTGGTTTTTTTTCTGAGAAACCAGAATCCCTACTGACAATCCTTCTGTACTAACTACTGATTTTACATTCACCTAGCTTCGTTTAATACTATTTGCATGCATCCACAACTACTCACCATGGTGGTTTTTTGGGTTGTCTTTTAACCCGGTCGTAAATTTGCCGTGTTATATTCGAACCTAGAGGAAAGAAACCCGTCCTCTATCAGCAAACGCTGAGTGGTCTTAATGTCCCAAGCCTGTGCTAGCACAGTTGGTCCGGCTTATATGGACGACTCACCATGGTGGCTTTTTTGGATTGTCTTTAACCCGGTCGCAAATGTTGTATTTTAACCTCGAGCAAAGAAAGCCAAACGCTGATGGTCTTACACACCTATGCTAGGATAGGGGTCTAGCTTATGTGGACGTATTCACTGGATAGAATCCGGAACCAGCCCCGGGATCCCGAAGGAGAGTCAGCAACCCTCGTTCTCTAATAGGTCGCGCTAGCGACAGGCACCTCAGCGGGGTTCAGTGGCTGACAGAACAATAACTACGATCAGCTGTGTCTGCCATGAGAAATGACATGAGGCTTACCGAAGCGTTGCTGCCTTTCTAGGCCGTACGGTATCGCCTATTCTATTGTAGGTGGGAGTCATAAAAGTGTCGAGCAAGTGACCTCGGGCAGTTGACGTTCTTGTCGTAATTTGGCTCATATGGTTTGAGTCCAGTTACAAGGGCACCCATAATGAGGTACTTACCTGCCGTCAGGGCAGATGATGATCCCACCTCGCTATTGTCACGCCAAGGTCGAGAGTGGAAGTAGGGTGGAAACATGTTAGGATGGATGGAGGATAGAGGACAAAGGCGTGGTCTGGCCTGGTTACGATACTTGTAGTACGCCTTCTAGAGAGGCTGACAACTATCTGCTGGATAAACTGGAGGCTGACGCGACTCTAAAAATAGAAGACGACGATCACGTGGTCGGGCGGTAACGCGTTAACGACGACGTTACACAGCCATCCAGGCCCAGGCACCGCAACAGTTGGCCGACAATACGAGGCACGCTGTTCATGGAATGTAGGCGGCAACGGTGGATGCGGCATTTTACGAATGACTCGCGGTAAGGTACCAAGGACAACAAAGAAATGGCCGAAATTCTAATCTGGGGGATCGATTTTCCACAGGAACTGATATAAAATTTCACATCGGAAATGGACTTAGTCACTTGGGCGCCCCTGGATTCCGCGCCACCACAGCGTGGTCAACCAGTGGTGCCTGGGCGGGCGACACTCATTAAAACGGAATCAGTAGTGTTTTGCCAGTGCCTTGCAACAGCACCACTCAGCAACAAAGCAGTTGCAGAGTCATCGCAGCAATACACCGACTCCACTTTCGGTTCAGTACTGCATCTTACCCTGTTGCTGTTGACCGTCAACACAACATAATTCTCGGCACCAGTTCTTGACTTAAACTGCTTTCCTCATCGATATCACGACACAACGATTTCCTACCACTCTTCACCTCATTATCATCATGGACGCCTCGGACACACGATCTGACAATTCTGACGGCGCAACCCTCTGCGGAGAAGATACAGGAAATAGTCCAAGACCCAAGACCATACGCAGCAGCAATCATGTCAAATACAAAGCAAACACCCTTCTCGAATCCGACTGGAGATGGATCACTCTGACATTGAACCGCGAATCGCTTGTTATACGCCTCGTGAGCTCCAAATCATAGATATATTCCGGATATCTGACCGTATTGGCAGTATTCCTACGCGGATAGTATCCCCCTCAACAGCATCACCAAAATCGAAAGATCCAAATCGTGCTTGCATGTAGAAGCGGACGGCTGCCGGCATGATTTTGAGTTCAAGAGTGACAAGGCTCTGTATGATTGGCATGATGATATCTATCTGCGCTCGCCGCTTCACGCAAGCATCAGCCACCCTTTCAACTTCCAGCACACCGCACATGTCGGACCTGATGCGATATTTGGGGTCTCCGTTCGTACCGCCTCCTCCTTTGATACGTGTTGCCCGTTCGTTAACGTGTTTTTTCCGTGCAGGGAGAAACGTTGGAGCGATACTCGGCGGCGGTGAAGCAATCCCCCTTACCTGGCGTGTCGAATATGATTGCCACCTCTGCGCCGCAACCTGAAGTTCAGAGGAAAGCACACACATTGCGCCCTGGGGCCACATCCCAGAAAATGAAACGGGTGTCTTCGTGGGCAGGGCCCGGCTCGTACCCTATCAGTGGCCCTACGAACTTTGTCCACCACGTCCACGTCGGGTATGATCAGGGATCAGGGGAGTTTCTGGTAAGTTGGCGCGCGTATCTTGCCGGAGTGTGTTTGGATCTCACGACACATCCAGGGTTTGCCGCATGAATGGGATGTGGCATTGAAAGAGAAATCGAAGGCCGCGGGGGCGCAGGGTCTTGCCAGTTCATCAGCATCAATATGTTAGTTCCGGTCTATCGATGTCCCCATTCTCATTTGCTTCTTTGCATCATCGCTGCACCTGTCATGTTGTATGATCTCTGGCGGGCTTTTGATGATATGTATGATATTAATTACCAAGTTCTAAATATTAATAACTATGTAGCGATGATATTTTCCAAGCGGGTCTTGGAATACTGCGCCTCCATGGCATCTTGCCAATCACGAGAAACACCCGGACCCTGATCTGGAGCAGGGTGAAGGAAACGCATAGTGATTCAGCGACAGCGCACCATCAGTGGCTGAGACGGAGCCTGGCTCATCATCTTCCTCGCAGGAATTCTGAGCACGAGTGGCGGGGCAGTGGGTACCGCTTCCCTCGCGGGAATGCGCAGATAGAGGCCCTGGCTCAGCGCCACATCACGCAGGTAGGAGGGGACCCGGGGGTATATGTTCCATCTCGGCTTCCTGCCATGTTTGGCGTGGAACTCGCGCTCGTACTTCCTGATGTTCTCTAGGAACATGGCCCGCCTTCGGTGGAGAGGGGGGTTCGGTGATGCGTTTTGGGGCCGGGTAGCACGGAATATCCGTGCGCGCAGGCGGTGGCGTGTGCGTGCTTCCTTGAGCTTGCGCGCTAGGGCATGGTAGCGTTCTTCCGAGAGTCCAGGACGTGAACGGCGACGGGTTTGGGGTATTGGAAAAGCCCGTGGTGGTCGTGTCATTATTGTGGGGGTTGTGAGGTGGTTAAGATAAGAGATATTGAAGATACAATATTAATGGCGCACGCGCAGCGTGCGTATTAGGTTAGAAAAGATACGGTTATGAGAGGGAATATTAAAGAGTTGAAGATAATGGGTATAATATGGGCATGGTGAGCGCTGGTGGCACTCAGCGGGAAGTTCTCTATTATGTGGCCTCGTCGATGCATGGAAAAAGCCGAAAAGGTTCAACCAAAGGAATGTTTCTATTGTTCTCAAGTGTTAGTCTATCCCTTGTCCATTTATGCAGTTATTGTTATTTTTTGAATGTGGATAAGATATCACGAGCCTTTACAAGTTTTCCATAGCCATGCGGGTTGTGTGTACTAGTTTCGAGAATGCATGTAACGCGTGGAGGCGAAAGTGGCGTGAGAATATACCAAACGCGACTTGGTAGGGCTGGCTGGAAATCCCTTCACCATTTTGCATTCGCGATCCTGCACTTTGTTCCTAGTTCCATCGAAATGGCATCAAGAGGTGAGAGAAATCCTGCCAACATTAATCACCATGCTAAGGGCCCCATCAATGCAATCAATATAAGGCAGAAAGCGGACATTGACGCTCATAAATCAGGGTGCGGATGCTCTCATGGGCTTCGGGATGCAACTTGATCACAATGGGTTTACATATGATTCACAGAAGTGCTGGATTTGTCCAAGCCAATCGCGCTTGCTTCACCTCAAGTACGCGAATGACATTACTCTCACTCTAGACGCGTGCTTTTTCTCATGATTATGGCTGTCTTAATTATTTAAAGCTTTTCGAAGCTATGAGGCTACGGATTCTCGAAGTATGTTGGTTGCCTATTTTGGTGATATACTTTCATTGATAGTTTTCAAATAGCTCGAGGATCAGGTGGAAAGATTGCAAGCACCTGCAGCAAAGCGTGCTAGGATAAGCGCCGCAGTAGCAGGGCCTTCGAGTTTGGACGCAGGTTCATCAATGCCGTCAGCAGCATCGTTAAAGGCAGACGAGAAAAAGCGCAAAGTGCAGCTGAAAAATATTTTTGACACGTACGTATATTGGCGCCTTGGATTTTGATCGACTTCTGGTTGGGCGTTTAACGTTTGACTTTAGGTTAAAGAAGCAATGCAAATTGGACACTTGCAAATTCCAGGGGGCCCCCAAGACCATCAGATTTGAGGAAGTTTTGGAGCAGACAGATTTCGACGCGTTTTTCGGTGGGAAGGGAACCCTCATACAGCCAACACCAGAGAATAAGCCAAAGAGTACTGTAACCATTATTCGTTTCGTAAGTTCCAACTCTCCTCTGTTTTCTGCTAAGTTGACTTTTCACCCTGAAGCAAAATGCGATGCAACTCATTGACCTATTTGGTGATGAACTCAAGCCCCTCAAAGGCAATCGATGGTCAAGAGGTGATTCGACTTTTGTGTTTTTTGAAACATCTCACAGGAACTTTCCAGGTGGCATTCAATTCTCCAAGTCTATCAAGCAGGGAGCTGTGAATGTGGAGATTACATCACTCGAGGTCAATTACTCGAAAAACGGCATGAAGTGCTCCTTGAAGTTTGATGTTGAAGAGACTGGTAGTAATTGCTTTTATATGTTCTAGGATTAATTTGGTTTGTATACCTTGTGGTAAGCGTATTGGTTTCTTCTGAACGAACCCTGGAACTGATGGATGGTGAGCCAGCATCTTTTATAATATCCTCATTGCATGTGGGCCTTTTTTCGTATGTTTAATATGTTGACCGTGGAGCATTGTTCGTTCTCGTACATGCTTAACAGGTTATAATGGATATTGATATGTTGACGGCATATTTCCCAGTCCAAAAGCTTTGAAATGCTGAGGTGGTCTCGTAGGAGATTGAACCTGATGCACATTGCACATTAAGGTCATCTTTGATCGACAGCACTGTTGTACGACAACATAAAGCAACGTTTGGTCGGAAAGCCATTCCTTTATGCACCTTTGGGTAGCTTCACTTG
Source organism: Phaeolepiota aurea (assembly GCA_036937095.1). Lineage (NCBI taxonomy): Eukaryota > Fungi > Basidiomycota > Agaricomycetes > Agaricales > Squamanitaceae > Phaeolepiota > Phaeolepiota aurea. The sequence continues at coordinate 10,486 of JASFDG010000210.1, forward strand.
GAATGTACCTATGATAGCCAGTTAGTTAAATGCATGGCTCAAGGAAGGTATTCCTATTACATTGTGGCAGAGACGTGATTTCAGGAGTAACTGTGCCGTTGTAACCCAATCTTGACAGGGCACCCCGAATGATACCAGCAGGCATGGCTGCGTACTACATGCGGTTAAGCCCTTTCTCAGATGCTAGGGTGTTTCGATTTACCAGCTTTGCGCGTTTAGCTGCTTCTGCCCGTCCTTCCCAAGACGATATTCGAGAAATGGGTTTGAAGGCGTTATCCTGTAAGACATAAACCCCCTGTAGAGGTATCAAAAATTAGATATGAGTAGTTCCCGTGTGGTTATACACTACACACCCGGTGATTGGTTCGCAGATTGTCAACTTGTTTCTCCCAGCATGCCGCCCAGATATCTTTACAGATAAACTTGATGGCGTCAAGGGTTTCTGAAAATAATGGGCGGTCGCGACAGAGCCTGAGATGGGTTTGAGTTCACATCATGTATCGACATCCAGGCTTACCTTTCTGTAAAATTGGCTCCAACATGCATGCCGATTGCTTCCAAACGTACGCGAACCGCGTCCTCCTCCTCGTCGACGATAACAGCCTTGCCACTGCGCGACGTCAGGCTGGTCACTGAATCGCGGGCCGATGATGACTCTCGTTTCAGTGGTAGGGCAGGTGGTTGGGCCACAGGAGGGGGTAAAAGGCCTGATTCTACCATTTCTTGCTCGATTTTCTTTGTCCGAGCTGTTGCAACAACAGCAGAGTCTCGTAGTGTGTTTACCATTTCGATGAGAAAGTAGTCCATCATTACGGCGTCTACATCGCGTATAGGAGGATCTGCTAGTGCTGCCAGCGTCGGCGGTATCGAGCTCGAAGCTTGGAAAGAAGTGCCTGACATTTTGTGGATATGGGTGTACAACTGTGGCAGCCAAATACGTAACAAACTAAGAACATTTGCTGGACGACTTCCATGAGCCCGGAATCAGATTTCTTTCTAGACGGATCTCTCATCAACTGGGATTCGTAGATCTCTTGGAAATTCAGTTACAATGTCTGGATTAACGTCCTTTTTCCCTTCAAGGCGTCATCCAACGTCCATGCCACCACCAGAACGCTCAAACCCACTTTCTGACCTCAGGTTTGCGTTGGAAATCATGCCTGGGTCCAGAAAATATGTCTTCACAACCGCCGCGCGTGCAGAAATACTGACAAAACTTTATGCCTCTTTTATGGGACCCTATCCACATCTCTTTCTACCCCTGACGGTCAATCAAGTACCACCACAAAAGGTTCTCAGCGAGTTTCAGGCATCGGTGTCCTTTTCAGGAGCTGGGCGTGAGGATCCAGTTGTTCCAGGGCGACCATGCAGCCATATCATAAAGAAAGGCGAGAGCTGCTTTAGGTGCAAGTGAGTACAGGACGATCGAGAGATACCGAACTCATCGTCTCTTCTGTCAGGGATTGTGCCTTGGACGATAGCTGTGTCATCTGTTCTCGCTGTTTTCATGCTACAAGCCACGTCGACCATAATGTCAGTTTCTTTATCGCACAACAATCAGGGGGGAGCTGTGACTGTGGAAATGAAGAACCGTGGAGGGTTCCCTTGAACTGTCCATACCACCCTCCCCCCCTCCAACCTGAACCGCCTACCGACTTCGTAACTTCCATCCCGAAAAGTGGCACCAAGTCCTTTTATAACGAACTCCCTCCAGTGCAAGATTACCCACACCGAGGCTTTGTGCCACCCGACCTTCGCGAGATGATGCATCGGACCGTTGGCTTCGCGTTGGATTACATGCTCGACACACTCGATTACTCACCAGATGAACCCTCCGTGCCCACTAATGAGGCCGATCTCCGCCTACAACCCTCCGCCGATCCTATGATGAAAGACCAATATTGCATTGTGCTTTGGAACGATGATAAACACTCGTTTGACGAAGTCATTACGCTTCTGTGTGAGATGGCGAATAAGCCGCCCGAAGAGGCCTCGTCAATTGCCCACCGGATAGATGAGAATGGTAGGGAAATCATCGATATGAATACCAACGTCAGCCGCCTGCTCGAAACGGCCCAATCAATTACCCAAATCGACTTGGGGGTCACGATTCGCCGCGCCTACGATACTTTCTGCGAGCAGGTGGTTGGAGTGATCATTGAATGGCTGGTAGATTTGACAAGAAGTAGGCTGGGGATGGATACCCTGATAATTCGGGAAGTGATCACCGCCGAGCTATTATCACCAAGACGAAGGGACTCAACGACGAAAATCGTCAACATCCACTCGCCTCTCTCCCTAGCAGACATTCCCAACCCTGCTAGAATCGATGTCATGTTCTTATATCACACACGATTGTGGAAGAAGCTTCGGTTGAGTCTGAAGGAGGTCTATACATCTGCCATCTCTCTCAGCCGTAATCACAAGCTTGCGATTGGTGGGTACATTCAAATCCTCGAGGCCTTTAGTCGCTGACTCCTTTGAAATAGCAAGCCATTTTGCTGGTGTTTACCCTCGCATCATCGATGCCTATTTACTCGTGGACCGCGAAGCTGAAACCTCTATTAAATACTTTGCTCTTCAACTCTTCACTGTTCCCTCCGTCGCAGGGCATGTTGTTCGCAACCAAAAGCTCGTCAACCGCCTGCTCGCCATCATATCCTCCTTTTTTACCAATCAGATCACAGATAAACATATCGTTTATCCCCCACGCAGTTCTGTCGCTCTCGATGTTGAAAGTTTCCCGTTCAAGTCGAAGCGGTTCATGCCTGTGTTCAGCGATCTGCGACATCTATGCCACACCGAACCCATTCAGGAGATGATCGCCCATAACCGGGAATTCATCATTCATTTTGCAAAGACGTGCCTGTTGTTCATGTGTGTGAATCCAAACAAAAGGGCAGTCACCAATCATGTCGAATACGAGACCGACGCGTGGATCAGCGTTTTCAACGTGACATTATCCCTGTCGCGTGTCATCAAAGTCTACGGAGAGGCGTTTTCAAGGGCAACTGTGGCTGAACTCGTGACAGCAATATCGACAGTTGTGCACCTGATATTGATGGTTTGCACTCTATCGGAAGACACATTGGACCGGACCAAATTCTTACCTATTGCCTTCCACGACGTCGTATTTGGAGGCAACACGTACCAAGTCGTGCAATTTGACGTCCTCGAAGGTTGGGTCAGCTTCCACCATTCGTTGCATTGGTTGCTGGCCGAACTTTTCAAGCATGTCGATATTTTGAGCGAAGATAGGCTCAAAGAGGTCAGTTTATCAAGCGTTCGGGAGATAATCATGCGTCATGCTAGCGAGCAAGCCGTATTGACTGTAATCGATTTCCCCCTTAGAGGCAAGCCTTTTATTTTGTTTGTATCAGCGACTCTTCTTAGCATAAATCTTCTAGCTCTTGCAATGATCGCACAAATTCGCACTGGCCTGTGGGTCAGAAATGGGTTTGCCATTCGGGGGCAGCTTCTGCACTATCGGGATTACATGTTACGCGAGCTATGCTATGATCAAGATCTGTATATACTCCAAACGGCCCTCATCATCCTGGATCCTAACACCGTTATGGTGACTATGCTTGATCGCTTTGGGCTTCTTGGTTTTTTTTCAGGTGTCATGCTGCACCCTACGTATGAAGGAAGCCAACTTTCCAGTATGGTCGAAGAATTCCTATACGTGCTCATCACGGTTCTCACCGAAAATGCAAACGCCTCCAAGATGTCCACTCCTGCGGCCGTGCGCCGTGAGATCGTCCACGCCCTCGCTATGGGCCCCTGTACCTTCTCAGACCTGGTTAAACGCGTTGCGGAACGATTGGTTGATGACGTCTGCTTCGAAACAATGCTGAAAGAAGTGGCAAACTTCAAAGCACCGGAGACGTCAACAGATTCGGGCCTGTACGAACTCAAGGACGAGGGTTACGATAAGGTCAACCCGTTCTTCTATCACTACACAAGAAACAAGCGAGAAGAGGTGGAGAACATCTTACGGGCCCGCATCAGAAAGTTAACGGGGGATGAAGATCCCGTCATCGTGCCAAAACCCTTTGGGGTTCCAACTGGGCCGTTTTCAGTCCTCCCATCCACATATGAAGCCGACACACTCCTTCAAATCATGTTTTATTGCGTTTACAACGTCCTAGTGTTGACTGATACTTCCGGGGCTTCCCCGCCATCAGCCGAAGCAATCCTTGACCAAGGATTGCACCTGGTAATGCTTGCTCTCATCGAACGGGGCCCCGTCTTCAGTCGGCTCGCCTCGATCAAGAGCTTTGACGAGGAGAAGACGCTGATCGACGTGATCTGTACCCTTGAACATCACGATAAATACAAACTCTATAAACGTCGCGTTCAGTGGATTATCTCCCGGATGGAGGTCCATATTCCGGACGAGATTCACGCGCATCGCAAAGAGGTAGATACGACGCAAGCGGCCGCACCAGACGCCGACGAAGCTAAGAAACGGGCAGCTAATGCACGGAAGGAAGCCATCATGCAGCAGATGAAGGCTCAACAAGCAAGCTTCGCGATTAATTTCGACGATGCGGATGAAGACGAAGATGAGGAGATGGAAGTTAACCAGGAAGAGCAAGTCTCCTATGGAACGTGCATAGTTTGTCAGGAGGAGCTTACGAGTACCCGGCCATTCGGTGCGCTGGGGCTAGTGCAGCCTAGTCGCCTTATCCGCCGACATCCAGATAGTCACAATACGTATCTCAACGAGGTCTTGCAAGCCTTTCCATCGATGGATCGATCGTTGCCCACCCCACCCATATCATTCCCTCCCCATCATGCTGATATTCTTGATTCGAAAGCATCAGCATCACCAAATTTCGAAGGGTTCCCTGCGGCGTACACACGCTTTGGGCTATACTCCTCAGTCTGCTCCCACTTGATGCATCTGGACTGCTTCCAGGTCTACAGCGTTTCTATCAGGCAGCGGCATCGAGCCCAGGGCACACGGAACCACCCCGAAAGTATCCATCGGAAGGAATATATTTGTCCCCTATGCAAGAGTTTAGGCAATGTGATACTTCCCGTTGCCAACCCTTCTACGGTCTCCCTCAACACGGTATCGTTCCCCGACTGGATTCGTGCTGCTGGCATCAACATCTTAAAATCGAAACCAGACCCGCTACTGGACTCGCTGCAATTCCGTAATGGGACAGGGGAATTTGTGTTCTGGAGTGCCCAAGACTCGGGTTATACCAACATGATGCGGGGCAATGACCGTATAGACGGAATGGAAGCAGCTAAAATGATTGACACTGTGATGACTGCCGCGAAATCCCTCTCTCAACAAACAAGGCATCTGCGCGATCGGCCAGAGCCTGAGCTCGGGGAACGTGGTGCGGGCATATATTTACCAGAGGAGTTGGTTGGTTATACGATCGCAGGTCTCGAGACTGCGCAACGAGGAACAGCGGCTCCCCCACATGGTGTTTTGGTCGATAATTTGTCCGATTCACAGTTGCGGATGATCCGAGGGTTGTTATCATGTCTTACGAAGCTTGCTGGGCTGCAGTTCAAGGGCCGAGTGGATGAAGGAAGAGACGCTGTGCGACAGGCAATCGTAAAACGCCTTTTACCTGAATGGAGCCGTACGTCCCTCACGTCATTTTCCTACCCACTGCTGCTCCGGGACCCTTTCACCATCCTGGTTGAAACAGCAGCTGTTGCCCCAGATATGTTGCGACATGTCCTCGTTCTGACATATTACGCATGCCTGGCTCGAACCGTCATCGGCCTGGTTTATGTTCTCAATAAGACACGAAGTTATAACAATTTCCAGCCCCCCCGTCACGCGCATGAGGATGTCTTTGGTGACATTCGCATGTTTTTCATGTCCGTAGTCCGCCATTCTCCCGTCTTTGAGCATACTGCCACCCTTGCCTTCGAAACATTTGGCGAAGCACGCATAGAAAAGCTCCTCTACGCCTTTACGCTACCTTTTTTGCGGAGATCTGCGATTCTCTGCCGTGCTGTTCTACCACATGCTTTCCCAACACCCCAAATCATCAGCCGCGAGCTTCCTGAATACAGCCGACTCCTCATTATGTTGGGCATCCCCCCGTTATGCGATCTCCCGAATCAAGACACACTGCAAAACGCGCTTTCAGGCTGGTGCGCACACTATGGTCACTCCCATGCTGCCTCGCAGTTAAATTGTGGTGTGGTGTTGGACTATCCAGCCATCTACCGCCTTGCACGGCTTCCTCTTGTGCTGGACAGCCTTTTTGGTCAGCAGGACAAAGCGCTCACATGCCAGCGTTGCCACACGGTTGCCACTGACGCCGCGATATGCCTGATATGCGGCACGACTTGCTGTATGCAGAGCAATTGTTGTAACGATCCTGATTACGGCCAGCAAGGGGAATGCAATATGCACACACGAGAGTGCGTCTTCGCCTTCTTTGGCCCTTGATTTACCTACGATGAAGCTAACACGCATATCTTTCAGGTGTGGTGGCACGATTGGAATCTATTTCCTTGTCAAGCGGTGCTCGTTGTTATATCTCAATGCCAGCAATGGCACCTTTGCCCAGTCGCCTTATCTGGACGCACACGGAGAGGTTGATATATCTATGAGGTAAATATGACTTGTTGCTGAAGCAATCACCTTCTAAATCGTTTTCACAGACGAGGGAGACGTCAATATTTGCACCATGCACGCTGGGAAGAAGTCCGTAAGACCTGGCTCCACCACGGCGTTGCGACCGTGGTTGCTAGAAAGTTAGAAAGCTCCATGGACAATGGAGGATGGGAGATGCTTTGAAAACAAAAAACTGCGCCGACCCTGAGGATGTCAGCTCGCCTACCCAATAGATCGATTTCTTGCATGTTTGTTTTTACATAGAGCCCATTCTGCACCAGCACAAGAAATCTCCTGCCATATACATTGTAGACGTAGTATCATATTCTTGTATTACACAATACATTTTTTTTCGTTCAAGTTGTAGTGACTTCTCTTTTCCCAGCACCCGAATAGTATCGGGAACGGGTCCGTCCTGAAATGCCATTCAGCAAAGCGATAGCATGAGGAGATATAGATAACGCCCATGCATCCCACTCAGAGTGTGTCGAAAAACCGTCATGAACGGCCGCGTTGACATAACAAGGCTACCTCGCGTCTTATGCAAAAGATGCACAAATCGATCTCGGTCCAAGGGTCCAGCACATTTTGGATCACACTGACCACCACTTCAAACGTCCCTTCTGCAGGAATGGGATTGAACGGTGAATGCAATCATCATAAAAGTGAACACTCGATCTTTGGGGGAGAGCTTTTCCAGCATTTTTCGAGACTCCTCCGAGTTGAGTTCGGGTCCTTCGAAGTATGTGTGGAGTGGGATGTCATAACCCCTAGAAGCACCGATTACCATTTAAGACGAGGCCGCCACAACAATGAGACGTACTTCTAATAACAAGATAACTTGTTTGATGAAGTCGTTACTCGTATATTGACTGATTCGGGCAGTTGTGAGTGTATACCGTCGAAAAAGAGATTACTCATCGGGAAGAGTGTCCTTGATCTGGCTGTGCACCCTCTTAGCGAGCGATTGAAGGCCATCAAGGGTTGCCAATATCCGTGAAAGGTGATGTTTATTCCGACAAGATTTATGAATAATGACTCGAGATAGTTAATTTGGCTGATTTCTCCGCGAGGAACATGAGTGACCCCCATTTCATGGTCGTCGACCACAGAAGCGAGATGGTATGTTGGGAATAGATCAGACTTGAGCAGTACTGGGTCTGTTGTGAGAGAGGCATGTGCATCTTTTAGTTGGCCAAAAATAAGGTCTGTAGCTGGCGTTCGAGTGGGCAACATGCTGTTCTGAGAGAAAATGAGTACATCCGTCGACCTCCCAGGGTGATATGACAACGGTCACCCACGTTCAAGCGAACAATTGATTTTTCTCCTGCATGCAACTTTCTTGCAATCTCTTCTTCCGTCAGATGCAAACAGTGCTTGTCGTAGGTGACATTGGCCCCGGATCGAGCCAGTTGCTCGCGAGTCTCTTGGAGGCGGTCTGGTGAACAAAAACAGCGGTATGCGTGAACTGACTGTGTGAGCTCTTAGAGGGGCATATAATTTATGAAATGGAAGATCAAGCCTACATCGAGAAGCTTTCCAGCGTATCGCGATACAGGTCAAGGCGTTCAGACTTAGTTCTATTAAGCATTATTCAGAACGGTCTCGCGTGCTGAAATTACCTGGAAATACGGCGAATGTGGACCGTCTTTACCTGGCCCTTTTGGTCTAGCGTCATTCACAGGCTATGCCAATGCATTGGTGACTGGAATTCCCGTCATGCTGTCGCGCGTAAAGATGATTATACATCGCCATGCGAAGGAGAACGATTTGTATTCAACCCTGGTTCTTGGTTCCGTTTGAACACAGTATGCGAGGGGTAGTGTGGAGGAATGGAGCATGGTGAAATCCGATTTCTTGCCAATTGCCATTGAAATGGTGAGTGGGATGCGCAGAAAAGAATGCAGCCCACATAAAGACATCACTATGCTCTTATTGAGGAATTTTTCAGCAAGGATTAGAGGCCGGTCAGGAAGGTTCCATTAGACGCCAATATCGATAGGATTGACAATCAAAACGAGGAGGGTGCGTAGGACTGTGAACATGCATTCATCATCAGTGTGGACTGCGCAGTATCTGCTTGTAGAGCTGATCAAGTCCAGCGAATGCAGTCCGTGTGATAACAGTGGTGCCGAGGACGATGTCCAATTGCTTCAATGGATTCTGGAATGGATCGTCGATGACTCTCACCACAGTAGATGCATAGACAAACTGCCCGGAAGCTTTGGAAACCAACTGGTCAACATTGGAATGGCATGGCCATGGTTTGGAGACAGAACCCATGGCAAGCCGATGCCGAGCGCTGTCGTGTATCCTTGAGAACTCGGATTGCAGAAATATATGAATGTCGGCATCAGGGTTGGTATGAATTGTTGAGGTTTAAGCAACGAGAAACGTGTGTGAAAGGCGGGGAATCGAACGCATCACGAATCCATGATTCCGATCGGCTGACAACTAGGAAACAGACAGGGATAATCGGGGCAACAGAACCTAAAAGGTCAAGTATCTGGCACTGTGCGACTTCTCCCTGACATTCATCGAGACCGTCAATAATTATTACCATTGGTGTCAAACGGCCATCGTCAACCTGTTGCAGAGGCTTTACAATCAACTTCTGTAACACGATACCCATTGATTTTTCGGTCAGGGAGGGGTTGGCCTCGATTATTGCCTAGACCCTCTCCGGGAATGCAGAAATTATGGCGAGTTGAGAACAGCTGAGCGCCCGATTTACTTCTATGCACAGTTCGCGAAAGAAGAAACAAGCTGCCGGTCGGCCGTCTTGTTGACATTGATCGGCGATATTCAGCCACAGTATCATAGGTGTGCGTCGTTGGCTGTCCGCTATCCACTGGGTAATATCCTGGATTACATTTTTGCATGCCTCGGTGGCCCCTTGGTAGAGGGAATCGCTCTGAGTCGTGAGTAGCGCCAAGCGCTGCGTGACTACGATAAAGAATATGAAGTCCTATTACATCGAATTAGTAAAGCTGAGACTCATCAGTCGGCTATAGATTCTCCCATAGCAGCAGCATCGTACTACCAGTCAACCTGGGCGGCAATGGAGAGGGTCTGTTGGCGAAAGCGCTATCGTGGATCACGAAGTGATGTGAGCCTGTAAACATCTTGGGCTGTTTGTTTCCGTTTTCAAGTTCGGGTCCTTTTTCGCATTTTGGATTCAACTTCAGCTTCAACTGCCAGTAACCCCACTGTCGTCGCGTTTCGCGATGGGTCTGCGACGAATGAATACAAAAAGGGACATCCGTTTGCAACTGCTTCAAGCGTTTCCAACTGCTTCCTGTCATCCCACGTCGTCGCTACCCTACCATATATCAAACCAATGTTAACCTCCAATATATTAATACGAATGCTGACTGCACGTCGACCACACACTACTCCTCCTGGCTCCAAGAAGTTTGCACAAACTGAACAATGATCGTGAACGTGCATTCTAAAATCGGGCCTATCTTCATCGGATCAGCTCTGTCCTATGCGTATGTGGGTTTCATTCGTACACATCTTAATTGCTAACCATTTTCCGTAGACTATATGGCGTAACATGTAGCCAAGCATCATCATACTTCCGCCAATATCCGAAGGACGGCGCTGCGTTGAAAGCACTTGTAAGTTCCTACTCTAACTCCTGCTGCTTGCATACGGACGCAATAATGTTTTACTCCAGGTGGGACTTATATGCATCGTGAGTCTCCTAGGTCACAAATACATCTCGGTATGCATAATTTCCGTATATGACCAGATGGAGAGCATTCAAGCCGCTTTCATGTTGCCAACCGTATGGCACTACATCATAAGTCGAGGGTTACCAGACGGTAGCTCCCTAAGCAGGCTCCTACACTGTGACCACTGGTGTGTCTCACCTCCCTTTCCCTGCAATATTCTCACATCTGTCCAACGGCTTTTGAGGACCCTGCTGGTACGCAATTATCCTTTGTTCACCATGACCTCAAGCTGATGACTCGAGCTCTAGATACAGCTCATTCCGATTGTAAGTCGAATATTTTGAGTCCCTGCAGAGGACTACGCATTGACAATTTCCCAGGAGTTTTGCTGTTTTCTAGTGGAATGGTGAAATATCTATCCGCTAATCTATTGTGTCCGCTAATTTACGCGATCGTCCTCTGCTAGCTTTTTTCTTATGCGCATGTGGAAAAGTACGTTCACCTAAGGGGCATGGAACACATCAAAGTGCCAGCACTTATGGGTCTTCAGTAACACGGAGCGTAATTTTTGTCATTTTAGCGGTGAGATATAATGGTATGCCCCTTCATTTCCGTCCCTGATCCCAATGATAGGTGGTCCCTTTCGTTTTGGGATGGGGTATGTCCTTCTCGTGGTTTTTTTGCAGGGAATTTTTTGATACCAGTGATTTCCAGTCTTCAATCTCAGTATGTATATTCCAACGAGGACAAATTTTCAAACTAAACCATCTATGTGTTGAAGTTTATATTGTTGGAATGTTTGGGGCGTTTCTTGCATCCCGCAGGCTCTTTCTCACCTACGATATCCACAAATCACAGGTTCAGGCTCCCTTGCTTTCCCGAGATGATAGCGAATCGGGTACGGAGATCTCAACCTCAACCATACGTCTGGAACTAATTATGATCTACCGTCTAGCCTTGGTTTTTTGCTACCTACGGCCTCAGGCTCGTTTCTGATGGTATCATTGTTGGGATGATGTGCTATGCGCTGCATCGAAGGAGACAATGGGTATCTCGTCGGTTAGTAATCAGTCCTTGTAAGCAATCAATGTACATGTGGGGCTGATCGTCAATCTGGCAGCACGAACTCATTGCAAATGATCCGTTCACTCATCGTTTGGACTCTCTCAACTGGTCTTTTGATATGGTGCGCAATGCTTCTTGACGAAGTGTTCATCTCGGATAACGTTGGACGACTTAGGCTGTCCGCGATTCTTTATGTTCTTATTGTGCGCAAGTGAACACGTTCATAAATAGTAGAATTCTGACCTCGAGTCAACAGTATGTCCTTCTCTCTGGCACCATGGCCATGGTAGGGGCGTATTTCCTGCGGTCTCGAAGTGAGTCCAGAAGTTTGCCTTGGAGTTGTATTAATATTTTTTTCCTTTCAAAGTACACACGAACGCGATGCTTGCTCTGTAAACTTGACAACATATTGATAAATATATTCCTGATCATCAATTTCAGGTTGAACCATAGGGAGCGATTCAGAGAGATCGGGGATGAGTCCATCTCCCTCCAAGCGGGGGATTTCCTCGGAAATTCAACAGCGGGCACCGGGGTAAGAATGTTGCGCTTGATGGGCTAAGTGATGTTCTGATCAACCAACTTCCTAGGTGCCACAAGTGCAGAGTAGCTCTGGGTAATTGCCAGCAGTTTGGTGCTTGTATGATTGATGCATCGACCTTCCCTCGCGACGAATGGTTTGCATGGCTAACATAAATTCCACTATACAATAAGCGATTGGGAAACTCTATCTGGATATCTGCGGCGCATGCGAGTTATAGGGTTTTCATGGGCTCCCTAGCTGATCCAGGGCTCTCACTCTCTCCTATCAAATCAAATAGTTAATAAATGGAGTGGGTCAGACGCAAGGCGGCTGACCTCCAAAGCATAAAGGTGTGAATCATAGGAACTGGGGGATAGAGCATGCACCGACTGTGCAAGTTTGTAAAGGTAGTCCTGTATAGTCTTTAGATGTCGCTTTTATGATGCACGGGCTACAGCTTACCTTGTTGGGCCCAGACGGCCCAACGGATTCCCATATTCTTGTGGCAAGCGCATCTAGCGGCTCCGAACCAACTGCGGGCAAGTGACGAGGTTAGTTTGGTCCTCAATATGACAATGTTGAACAGGCTTACTGAACGAGGGATTGTCGTTTCTACCCACATAGCACTTGAAATGGCGTGCGTCAATGAACTGAGAAGAAATTGGCAGCAACCGAGCTTACAGATGCCTGCAAAAGTACATGAGTAGCCCATACCGTTCGAGCACTTAGGATCAAGTAGCCCTCACCCCGTGGATGATCACTGTTTCCTCTCCATCAACAATGCCATGGATATTAATCGTTTCCAACGTATATCCGTCCTTTGTGAAAAATGTCTCAACGCGGTTCGAACAGTTTGCGATAGTATCACCTTTTCTCTGTAATCTGGGTAATGGTCCATGAGACGTCGTGAGGATCTATATTGGGTTATCACTGACCGAGATAGTCACGGACTTCTGCTTCGTAGACTGGATCTATGGTATACGCGATACCTAGACACGAGTTGCGTAAGGCTCAATGGAGGTCCTATATGTGGTAGAAGCAGACCCCAAACGGTATCTTCATCCGGAAAGGCATCCTTTCAATGAAGGATGATGACTATATATATCCCTTCCAAGAAATAGTATGATACTCACAAGGCCGGAAAATTTATCCCAGTCTTCCTTGTGTATGAGGGTTACCACCCTCCCAGGGCTCTGCAGTTTGTTTATTCGTCCGTCACTTGCAGAACAGAGTTGTGCACGAACCTCTGGTGTACCGCGATGATCATGCGATTTTTGAGCGAAGCGACGTACATATCCTTTCAAAAAGCCCGGTACTGGTCCAGGGATGACACAGAGGGGCCGGACAAGAATGAGTATTTAGTTTTACCCTAAGAGATATTTAATATCATACCTTTTTCTATAACATGAGGCGGCGGCTAAGTAGCGTCGAGACAGTCAGAGTGTGAGCGGGCAAAGACTTTGGTAAAGGCATGCCTTGAAAATCAGAGAGCCATATCCAAACACAATGTATGGCTTTTCGTCAGGTCCTCCACCGTTCTTAAAGGTCATTTCCTCTGTCGTTGTCGCGGTGAAGATCGATCGTACAGTTTGCACGCCATTTCCGGCTATCAACGGCGATCAAAGAGTGTTACCTGTTTAGGAAACCTACAAAATTCTCGAAGAACTTCGTCCTTGGCCTCAGAATCGCAGGAGTTGTATGAGTCTGGTCCACCGACTACTTTCCTCGAGGAGAATACTGCTTTCTCAAAGTCGATATATATTCCACAAAACCCCCCTTCGGTTTTACATAGCGATGGCTGAGGCAAAACCCACAATGGTTCGAAGTCTTTCAGATTCAGAACAAGACACGCCGCCAGTCAAGAAACCCCGCATCGAGGAGGGTGAGAAGGGTGATGTTGGAGAGGTAGTCGCAACGCCCAAGGCTTCCAAGAAAAAAATTGACAAGACATCCAGACGTAGGAAGAAAAAGCTAGCGACACTTCCGGAGCTGTGCTCTCCTGACGACGTTCTATGGCGCGATATCATCTCCGTTCTCGGGCAGGAAGCTGTTGACAAGGCTATCGAAAATGGGAGTGATACGGAATCGCCATTCGCGAAGCATGAGGAGGCGGAGCTGGTTGTGCAGTGTCTTTCATCGAATGGTGCGCTTTTACTTGTATGATATAAATGGTGGCTGAACACCGCATAGGATCTGGTATAGCCATATCATTGCACCATGAACACCCCTGGGCTGTTATTGTGCCACTCGTTCTCCCTGGGGAGACTATTAGAGCGCGGATCTATCGTTCAGCTCGACTATGCTCGCATGCTGACCTCCTAGAAGTTCTCATACCCAATAGTGAACTGAGGGATGACAGCAGAGCGAAGTGCCGATACTTTGGGTCGTGTGCTGGATGTCAGTACCAGGTGGGGAAGATCGCCGACAACCTCACATAGCCTTACTCACGACCGAGTGCTGCAGATGCTTTCATACGACACGCAACTGGATTTAAAGCGAGACGTTGTGGTCAGGGCATACAAGAACTACTCGAGTATGTTGCTTCACAGAATGTGCAACACAAATCTGACCGCCATCCAGATTTAACGGAGGCATCGATACCCCCAATATTATCTACTCTGCCATCACCCCTTCAATACGGATACCGCACAAAGATCACACCACACTTCGAGGCACCCCTTAAAACTGCTCGGCACCATAAAGCTAACATCGGGGAGGCTTTGACAGAGAAACCGGCTTGGTTAGATATTGGTTTTAACCACATCGGCACATCGAGAACGATGGATATCGAGGTATTTTCTTATAAATTGGGGGAATGGTTTTGCGCTGACATTCTAACAGGAATGTCCAATTGCATCTCCTATCATAAACGCGTCACTTGGTCCATTGCGTGACAAAGTCGTCAGGTAAGGTCCTGGGTGTCTATAGGACTGCCTTACTGAACCCATTTAGAAATGTGTTTACTTATAAAAAGGGTGTCTCCCTACTACTCCGTGACTCACTCGACCCTAGCGTAGATATCGACCCACTCACAACATCTGATCCGGTTGATAAGCTTTCCGACGCCTTCAATAAGCACATCTGTATCACAGAGCAGCAGGACACAGTGCGGGAGACAGTCGGAGATATGGTATTCGAGTACAACGGCGGCTCTTTCTTTCAGAACAACAATTCTGTCCTCGTGCCGCTGACCACGTATGTGCGAGACGCGATCTTTACCCCCGACCACCCCCGCCGACCGACCCACCTTGTCGATGCATACTGCGGCGCTGGGCTGTTCGCCATCACGCTCTCGCCACACTTTGAAAAAGTTGCTGGCATCGAGCTCTCATCAGACTCGATCCGGTACGCAACTCGCAATGCGCGGCTGAACCACATCCCTCCCGAAAAGTGCTCCTTCCGAGCAGGCGACGCCGTGAATATATTCGCGGCCGTTGGTGATTTCCCCCCGGAAGATACTGTGCTGCTCGTAGATCCTCCCAGAAAAGGCTGCGACGGCCCATTCCTGGAGCAGTTGTTGAAATTTAGGGCGAATACGGTGGTGTATGTGAGCTGCAATGTGCATACACAGGCGAGGGATGTGGGGAAGATCTTGAAGGCCACTGCGAATGCTGATGAGGGGAAGAGATATGCTCTCAAGAGTCTGCGGGGGTTTGATCTCTTTCCACAAACGGCCCATGTTGAATCCATTGCTGTATTACTTTTGTATTGAGATTATGTATGTGAGTACTGCGTGGCGCTAATGTTTTGGTGCTTTTACAACCCGTGTGACGCCATCTTGCCAATCCTGGACCCGTCGCTGGCTTACAAGGCTGAAGGTCGACCCCCCCGTCCCAACAAACCCGTGTGCCATCGATTGAGTGACGATATCCACAAGTGGAGGGTACCACGCTCCATACTTTGTGGCCGTCTCCTCAGCAGTGTGATTAATATGTAACCACCCAAGGCTGTCCAGTTGTTCCCAAAATGACAAATCCTCTTCATCTGACGTGTGAGAATGAGCAACGACCATATTACTGCCGGAGAAGCCGAAACGACAACTTACCAGAAGTAGCAAACACGGTCGAAGCGTTGACTCCATGTTTTTCTAATAGCTCCTGTTGTACTTCTATGACCATACTTGCATAGCGAGATATTGAGCCCAAGCATTCGTCGAGGAGAAGATCAGGGTTTTCCCTGCATTCGTTACCGAAATCTCCTCTCCGGAGGTGAACCGCAACAAACTTGATTACCGTGTGGGCAGCAGCCAGAAGAATACAATAGGGGAACTCACAGGAGGAATGTCGTTGGTCGTTGTCTTCAGCGCTTTGGCGAGATATGTCTTGCCCAGAGCTTGGAACGTCTCACTGAACCTGAGGTATTTGCCGACAAAGCGCCATGCAGGAGACCATGAATGCTGCCATTCATAAGCCTCTCGGTTCGACGTGAGGAAATAGAGGAAGTCAAAGCATGCGAGGTGCTTATCGGGCGCCAAATCGTGACCTGATGCCTGGGATTTAACAAGAAGCGGGTACCCATTGGGATCGCGATTGGGAGATTTTGGGAAAATAAGGGCCGCAAGGGAGTAGAAGAGGACATGAGCCTCTCCTGGTTGCTGAATCATACGCGTTTTCGAGGGCACCCTGGTGTAGGAAACATCAAGCCCGAGATGTTTGAGTAGATTGGACGCCCAGATTGGCTCAGATTCGCGGTCGTGCCGGGTTGACCAACAGCCGACATTCTCGATCTCGCTAGTGGAATAGGCTTTGTCCAGCGCCGACGCTGGAGGGAGATGTTTGATTTCGTGCCATTCGAGGACCGGCCTGCGCAGAGCCGCTCGGAGGGTCGATATGTTGAAAATGGTGCCGAATGGTATGATCCCTGCTTCTGAGGCTGCAGATAGACCTCTGATAGTTTATCTGTGATAGCCTGCAGATGGGTCGATATGCTCACGAATGTGGTCATCAGGCGCGAACGGGGGAACAATTGGAACTCGATCTGAGATAGTGGAGAGGTATACCATGTTCACCTAAAATAGCCTTGAGCCCAGAATGATAGGGGTAGGGATATAACCCACATAGCTAATAAACTGATTGGCTGAACGTTGTCAGATCGTGAAGAACCAAAGACAATGCTTCACTCACTGAACCCAGCATTGGCCCAAGATGTAATATAGTCGGTATCGTTCCGGAGATTATCTGTGAAACGGGTCGTTGCCGCAGCCCCTGCCTTGACGTGTGCTGGATCCCATAGTTCGTCCAATGACTCGCAGGAGTTCGAGTGCACTGTCAGCGAAACATCCTGGATGCCAGCTTGAAAGTTCGAGTCGACGATGGAACTGCCACCAGTCGTGGCCAAATCAAAGTAAAAAGCAGACATTCCCCCGAGGAACAAGACTGTGATGGTTGCCAAGACCCATTTCGTGCGATGAATGTCCACCATTTAGGCCAAAATCTTAGGCAGAGGGTTCAGCGAGAGGACATGGGGGTTGCCAGAGAGAAAAATCCGTCGGCTCGCACTGCCGCCGCCCTGATCGGAAGACTGAAAGGGGTTCACCCATAAGGAGAACTTGGGCTTGCGTCGTTGTGGGGAACCATATACAGTTGGACCTCTCATAACCCATACCCCTCGCTGGACGACACAGGGTATGGGTTATGAGAGCCTATTATGGGTTTGGAAAGGTATATGATGCTAAAAATAGGCTCAAAAAACGTAAACAATTGTAGAAAAAAATTAGGACTGCAGACGAAGTCAGTTAAAATAGTTTCTTTTATAATCCTCTCTTCGAGGCAGAGCTGCCTATTGAATGAGCCCAAAAGTTCCCCAAATTTGCACGCGATGAGTTATTTAAGTCATCAATGGATCTGCCGATGGTCGGTACTGCCTTGAGAATGTCAACATCGGCTCTGCCGTTTATCATGTGCCACAAATGAATTGATACTCCCTGATAAATTTCCTCATCTGATAGGTCATTTTTAGGCTATTCATTTCACCACGGTGGTGAGCTACTGGTGAACTAATTATTTGACCATAGAATTAAGGGACTACATTTAATATGGTAGGCAGAAGGTAGGCAAAACCCATAGAGGGGTATGGGTTATTAATAGTTGATGCTGGCCCATTGTAATATCATAGGAATAACAACCACAGTAATTTCATCCAGAAGACAGGCAGAAACAGATGGAAAACATTTAAAATGTTTTAAATGATGCGAGGATTTACCTGCGCGTTTTGGTTGTTCTTCCAAATTTACAATGAGTCTACTTCGAATCTCAACGCCCGAGGTGTAGACTCCTCGACGAGACTGATTCCCTGGTCGGTTTAGTAATGAATACAGAGGATGAATCTTGATGTCTTTGTGCTTTTACAACGCGTGTGACGCCATCACGCCAATCCTCGACCCGACGCTGGCCTACAAGGCTGAACGTCGATCCACCCGTCCCAACAAACCCATGTGCCATCGATTGAGCAACAATGTCCACCAGTAATGGGTTCCATGTCCCTGCTTTGCGACCGTCTCTTCGGCTGCATGATTGATATAAAACCACCCAAGGCCATCCAGTTCCTTCCAAAATGATAAATCCTCTTCATCTGATATACGAGAATGAGCAACGACCTTAATACTACTCGAAAACCCGTAATGACAAACCAGAAGTTGCGAACACGGTCGAGGCGTTGATCCCATGTTTTTCTAATAGTTCCTGTTGTACTTCTGTGACCATACTTGCGTAGAGGGACATTGAGCCCAAGCATTCGTCGAGGAGTTTCCCTGCATTCGTTGCCCCTCCGAAGGTGAAGCGCAACAAACTTGATTACCGCGTGAGCAGCAGCCAGAAGGGTACCATAGGATAAGTCAAAGCATGCGAGGTGCTTATCGGGCGCCAACTCGTGACCTGATGCCTGGGATTTAGCAAGAAGCGGGTACCCATTGGGATTGCGATTGGGAGATTTTGGGAAAATGAGGGCCGCAAGTGAGTAGAAAAGGACGTGGGCCTCTCCGGGTTGCTGAATCATACGCGTTTTCGAGGGCACCCTGGTGTAAAAAACATCAAGCCCGAGATGTTTGAGCAGATTGGACGCCCATATTGGCTCAGGTTCGCGGTCGTACCGGGTTGACCAACAACCGATATTCTCGATCTCGCTGGTTGAATAGGCTTTGTCCAGCGCCGATGCTGGAGGAATCTGCTTTATTTCGTGCCATTCGAGCACCGGCCTGCGCAGAGCCACTCGGAGCGCTGACATATTGAAAATGGCGCCGAATGGTATTATCCCTGCTTCTGAGGCTGCAGATAGACCTCTGATAGTTTATCTGTGATAGCCTGCAGATGGATCAATATGCTCACGAATATGATGATCAGGCGCGAACGGGGGAATGATTGGGACTCGATCTGAGATGATGGAGAGGTATACCATATTCACCTTAAACAGCCCTTAGCTTAAATATAGGGGCAGGGGTAAAATTTACATAGCTGATAAATTGATTCGCTGTACGTTGTCAATTCATGAAGTACCAAGCCAATGCTTCACCCACTAAATCCGGCATTGGCCCAAGATGTGATGTAGTTGGTATCATTGCGAAGACTGTCTGTGAAGCGCGGTGTAGCCGTGGCCTCTGCCTTGACGTGTTTGGGATCCCATAATTGGTCCGATGATTCGCAGGAGCCCAAGCCTGAATCCTGCCGAAAGCCAGTTCTCATCGAGTCGAAGACGGAGATGCGGGTGGCGTCCAAATCAAAATCAAAAATGGAAATCCCTGCGAGGAACAAGATTGGGATGATTGCAAAGACCCATTTCTTGCGATAAACATCCAGCATTTAGGTAAGATCTTAAGAAAATAGAGTGATTCAGAAGGAGAACATGGGGTTGTTTTAAGGTCCAGTGGCAAAGTTGCTTGGTCCTGAGACCCTTGCACAACTGAAGCAGTTAATAATAACGCCGGCTGATCTCCCATAAGTGATGAGGAAGGCTGACAAGAGCTCGTGGACCTAGCCTTAGCGTAGTTGCCCCTATCAAGAGGTTTGTCTGCTTGGCCGTTGGCCTCGCGTTCGACGTTGTTGACACTAAGCTTGAAGGTGAAGCCTGACGCTACACACAACCATTCCCACCAATATACTCGGCGATCTTGTGTTGAGCGCTGATATCCGAGTCGATCGGTGATAAACGAACACGCCAGTCCTTAACATTGAGCCAGCGGTAGTTGAGTGAGGGACTTTGGCGCTAAATCCTGGATGGGATGATCCTAGTTGTCGTGGTGTGCGGGGTGTAAGTACTACGAACTGTAGAATTTACCATGTTACATAATTCAGTCAAATTTTCAAACGTGACCCACCACCTATCATTACATGGCAGTATTTACAGCACCACTGTTCGTCTTACTAGTACTACTTCCGTCCACCCTATGGCTGAGTAGGCTAACAACAGGTGCTGTTAAACACGCAATCATCAGGCCTGTCACTGATCAACATAGACAGTCTGGTCAACTATTAGCAACAGTAGGATGCATCAGGTTTAAGTTGGGCTATTTGACATTAATGCCACTGGCGACCACCGTCAAGCGGCTCGAAAACGCCCCAACAACTTTTCTCTATTTCTTATTCGACCCCCGTCACTGGCAGCCCGTCGGACTTGTCTTTGGGATAACTCCGCTTGTAACGCCTCTTCCTCAGCGCTTGAACCACGGTTGTTCGACCCGAAGATGCCGATGTTACTTGGACCTTGAGAGGGTGCACGACTGCGCTCGGTGTCGATACAATATACAATATGCACTCG
Source organism: Phaeolepiota aurea (assembly GCA_036937095.1). Lineage (NCBI taxonomy): Eukaryota > Fungi > Basidiomycota > Agaricomycetes > Agaricales > Squamanitaceae > Phaeolepiota > Phaeolepiota aurea. The sequence goes on from JASFDG010000210.1 coordinate 31,103, forward strand.
GTCTAGCAGCTAGTTTTCAGAGCATTTCTTATATATGACTGTCGTCCTGCGGAACCCTACAATGTGCACTGGCGATGGAACATTAGTGTCGTGTCTTCCGCTGCAATACTCAAACCGTTCTCCGGACTTCCTTGAGTGGGTGCTTCTTGGAAGCATCGTCCTTTCCAAGACGCACACGGAGCTCGACATACTTTTCCCCGATCATCCCGTGTCCCAATCACATGGGACATTGCTAAAATGTATCATTCGCTTTGTAGGGCGGCTTGAACACGTACCCTTTCGACTGTGCTGTGGCATATTCACCTCAAGGTCGTCAATGCATCATTCGAACGACACACGGAGAAACGCTCAAAATAGTGTCTTTGTTTACTCACTACCAGCCGAGTTGTGTACTGTTTTGATAAGGCTTACTTAGTGTTTCCTGTCAGAATCGGCTGGAAGACAATGTTAGCCTGGCCTATGAGGGAAATATGCCCTGATGAAGTGTTTCCTTTATCTGAAGCACTCAGGCTTCCTGACGGGAAGTACGCATTTCCTATGACAGCTTATGTAGTAAAACAGTACGACACTATGTCCAAACAGCATGTCAGTCTCTTGTTTTGTCTTCTAAAGACTACAAGGTATGCAAAAATATATAAAAAATGCACATTCACTGGGGAGTTGATTTGCCAAATTAATCGCCCCGAATCCATCTGAATTCATTCATCCACGGTGCGGGGGGAGGATTTTGCAGTTAGGGGAACCCCAGGTGTCATCCCCAGTGAACAGTTTCCTTTTTTGGACAGCCATCATCACATAAAGCAGGGGCCAGCGACTCTTTTATTTACAAAGTTGAAAGTTGCACACTTTCTCTTGCGACATCCCTTAAGTCGTGTTCCAGCACATGAAGCCCAGAACATCGACCCTTTTATTTCTCCTGCGGACTGTGCTTGCATCACCGCGGTACGTTGGCCTTGGCGGAGGGGACGTACAGCTGCAAAAACACAAAGAAATTGCAGAGCCAGGCTCTCCAGAGTTCTGGACGAAGCTTGCGATCAGCTCGTTGCTCGTTCTCGCGGGGGGTGTATTTGCTGGGTTCGTCTTGGCCATTGTTTCGACGCGTGGCGTTGCTGATGATTGAGCCTACCACAGGCTGACGCTCGGGCTTATGGGTCTTGACGAACTCCACCTCCGAGTCCTCGCGACGTCGTCTGAAGACTTGAAGGAGAAACGCAACGCTACAAAAGGTTGTTATTCCCGTATGGCTGTCTGTGTAAGAGTTGCTAAATCAAGCCAGTGTTAAAGTTGATGTCGAAGGGTCGACACTGGGTCCTCGTTGTGCGTGTCTAGTGGCTTGGAAGTGATTGGGTTGCTAAAGCGTTATTATACAGGTGCTTCTTCTTGGGAACGTGGTCGGTGTCCTTGCTATGTATCGGTCAACACGAGTGTAACTGATGACGTTGTTCAGGTCATCAATGAAAGCTTGCCCATCTTTTTGGATAGTGCCGTATGTCTATCTGGGGAGCATACCACCGTTGTATACTCATTCTACATGACTAGCTCGGAGGCGGGGTTGCTGCTATTGTAATATCTACAACTGCTATCGGTATGTCTATCCACAATGATTCACCTGGTTGTTGGAGTGACAGCCGTCCTTCCTTACAGTAATATTCGGGTATGTTATATCCGTCTCGACATTTGGATCCTGTTGACTTGACGCATGGTGACACCTGTTAGAGAGTGAGTGTTTCTCGATCCGTATATATAGCTTGGCTGACGCGGCAAAGGATTATTCCACAATCAATAAGCGTCCGTTATGGCTTACAGGTTGGTGCCACCTGCGCACCACTAGTTCAGGCACTCATGTATATCTTCGGTGTGTTTCCTCGATATCGTTTCATCGGCACGAGCTCTCGTTGACTTTGAACCCAGCACCAATTGCATGGCCCATTGCCAAGCTCCTCGACTACGTCCTCGGGGCAAACGAACAGCATACGTATAAAAAGGCAGAACTCAAATCCTTCCTGCAATTCCACCGCACTGGACAGGAGCCATTACGGGATGACGAAATCACGATCTTGAATGGTGTTTTGGAACTGAACACGAAAAACGTCGAGACGATCATGACCCCACTCAAGGTCCGCTTCTCGTAAACTTTAGGCTTGCTTGGCTTACTCGATTCCAGGACACAGTAATCCTGAGCTCTGATGCTATTCTTGACCATAAAGCAGTGGATGCGATGTATGTCCCCATACGAAAAAATTTGTCTAGCCTGTCTAAACTTTTCCACCAAGTTTACTTAGCGGATATTCTCGCTTCCCTGTGCATGAACCTGGGAATCCCTTGGCTTTTGTTGGGCTGCTGCTAATCAAGAAGGTACTGCCACCTTGGTTAACTAGCAGTATGCCGCACTGATAGAATACCACCAAGCT
>JASFDG010000211.1:0-33340 GCA_036937095.1 Phaeolepiota aurea
ACACACTAAAAAAAGCGAGCACAAATGGAAGAAGCCATACCCACGGAGTTTGCTATACACGAAACCTCAAGCCCAATTACGATCACAACGTTGGGAAGTACAGCAAGCCCATCTCGATGGAGATGTAGTCGACCTGCATCGTGAACACGTCCCGCTACCAATAAACGCCACTGACAATGTTCAATTTTGGCGTCTTGATGGTTCGTTATGGAGTATTCCCCTTGGGTCATTTAATGGACCTATATCCGTGTAACAATGGGCCCTCCAATGCACAACGGGAGAGCGGGAGGCACTCGCGGGCCGGACGGGAATGATCACAAGGGTCACGAGACGGGGAGCGTCGCCTGGCGAGCACACGGGTGCATGCTTCGTAACGCCTCGCATGCCCCGCTGCCGAATGCGCCTAACACTTCGGCTCCCTGAGAACTGACGTGGAGAAGCATATTTATCCATCCGTACTTGAAAAAGCGTAATGTTGGGGGTCCCTGCCAGCCGACAGGTACACACCAAATCGCTTCCACAACCACGAACGTCCGACTTGACAACTTGAACCCCCTTGCTTTTTGGTGGCTCAGGATGTCGTTTTTGGGGGATTCGAATGGGCTGTTCAAGAATATTAGAGTCTATTGTGCGTTTCCCTGGCTCTTGTGGTGTGCAGTGACTGACTCGATCTACCAGGGCTGGCATTTATTGTATACTGGGGCATAGTTCTGTTCGGTTACGACACGTAAGTGCTACTTTAATATTCCCAGCAACACAATGACTCACTTCACCCCACCATCCCCCCCGACAATGTTTCCCACAGCGGTATTGCGTATGTGGCCCCCCTTGCGACTTAAATAGCTCTGCTGATAAAATAAACTGCACAGCGGTGGCGTCGTAGGAACACAGTACTTTCAGGAGCAATTCGGCATCATTGTCAACGGCGTGAAGAACCAGAAAAAGTCGGACAACATCTCGTCCAACGTTGTCTCAGTTCTGCAGGCGGGTGCGTTTTTCGGGGCTCTGGGGAGTGCCCCTCTGTCAGGTGTGCATCAAGCAGCATATGGATTGAACATGTTATTGATTAGCGATAACCCATTTTGTTCGTTTTGTTATCGCTTTCAGCAAAGATCGGGCGGAAGTGGACGCTGCTGGCATTCATTATTGTGTTCTCCGTCGGAGCGGTAATGTCGTCCCCCTTGCTCCCACCTATCCTAATATCGCTGACTTACCTCGTGTCACAGATTCTTACCACCGTCGCGGACGGCGGAGCGAGCGGGCTGAGCAAGATCTACGCTGGGCGCGTAATATCGGGCGTTGGCATTGGTGCCATTTCCGCTGTTGCACCCGCGTATGTGTCCGAGTGCTCCCCAAAGGAAGTGCGTGGCCGCATCACGGGCTGCTTCCAGATCATGGTGCGTGCTCCAACTACAAGGAGGCAAGTTGTGAACATTCAAACCCTCCCGCCGAATAGGTCGCAGTTGGCGTAATGATTTCATACTTCGTCAACTGCAAGTCGCTGTTTTTTGTTCTTTTTGCGGCGGGATGGCTAATTTAAAACCGTGATTTCGCTCTTGTCTTTGCAGTCGGCGTTAATATCCATATTCTCACCGGACCCAATATCTGGAGGATCCCGTTCGGCCTCCAGCTCGTGCCTGCCGGGATTCTCGCATTTGGGCTCTTGACAGTCAGGGTACGTACGGCCAACAACTCCCCCACAGCGCACACGCACACCACGGCACTCACCCCCACTCCCCACAGGAATCCCCTCGCTGGCTCGCGTCCGTCGGGCGGCACAAAGAGGCGCACGCGAACCTCGCATACCTGCGGCGCGAGCCCGCCGACTCAGACGCGGTGATCCGCGAGATGGCTGAGATCGACGCGGCGATTATGGAGGAGCGCGACGCGCGGCAGGGGCTTGGCATCAAAGAGGCGTTCTTTGGCAAGGGCAACTTTATCCGCTTCGTCATCGCGTTTGTGATTTTCCTGTTGCAGCAGTGGGCGGGGCAGAATTCTGTCAAGTGGGTTCTTTTTTTTTCCCGTTTTTATAGTGGCGGTATTGAGCTGATGCTGGTGGTGCTAAGTTATTATGCGCCGCAGATTTTTGCATCTGTATGTTGCTGGATGCCTTTAGGTGCATCGACAAATGCTGATACACCGCATAGATTGGATATACAGGGCGGACAAACGGGCTGCTCGCCAGTGGGATTTACGGTACGTCCCAGCACCTACAGGATTCTACACCTCAATCAACCCTCCCATCCTCCCGGCAGGCATCGTCAAAGTCGTCGCAACGACAATCTTCATCTTCTTCGGCGTCGAGACCCTCGGGCGCAAGCTCTCGCTATTCATCTCCGCAATGGGCATGGGAACCCTCTTCTACATCATCGGGGCGATCCTCAAAACTCACCCTCCGCCGTCCCCCAACGCCAACATCGCTGCGCCGGACCCGCCCCCCGCTTCGAAAGCGATGGCGGCGATGCTGTATATCTACGTCACGTTTTACTCGATGGGATGGGGTGAGGTTCTTACGCCAAGTCAAATCTAATGCTCGCCCGACTGATTTTGTTTCTTGTATGAAAAAGGACCTTTGCCATGGGTGTACGTCTCGGATATATTCCCGACGCGAACGAGGCACTACGGGCTCGCAGTTGCTAGCGCGTCGCAGTGGTTATGGAGTGCGTGCTTATTCTCATGCCTCCAAGTCTCCCCTTGGTTATTCTGATGAAATGAACAGACTTCGTCGTGTCCAAGGTCACACCACAGATGAAGACGAACCTCGGGTACAAGCTCTTCATCATGTTCGCGACCGTGAACATCGGCGCAATGGGCGTCTTTTCGCTGTGAGCCGCGGGCGTTTTTTTTTTTTGGGTGAGAAAGGGATGGATCTGACGTGGCCTCCTTTTTCTTTTTTTGCATTTTAGGTTGATCCCTGAGACGAAGGGACGGAGTCTTGAACAGATGGATATCATCTTCGGCGCGGTAGATGCCGATAAGCGCCAGGCAGACATCGATAAGCGGGAAAAAGGTAAGCCATGTCGAGCATCGGAAGGATAGGCATAGTAGCTGATATTCTTCTACCATGTAGCGTTGGAGCATGGCGACGAGGAGCAACACTCTGAAGGATCGAACTCTGTCACTGATAAAGTTTGATTCAGGCTTTGGTGATTTGACACATTTAGGACCCTGTTGCATCTTTTTTTGCGTTCTGATGTTATGTTTGAAATCTGAAGAGCCGCTGATGTATTGAAGATTAATGACCCCTCGTCCATCACGCTTATATTGTGTAGTTCTTGCATGTTGTTTTTATCTGGTCCCAGCCCGCCATGAGGGTGCCGAGGAGTCGTTTATTATATTAACATTTTTCTTCCCTTGCACGCAGTTGTCGAGGGCCAGTTTTAGTTGCAAATATACATCAAAACAGGGTTCATGTCCGTTGCCACAAAAGACCATCAATCCCTCTAAGTCGCGTGTTAATCACTGCCAGGAAAACGCACGTTCTTGGGCTGGAAAGCCGCCTCATGCTTTCCGCCCTCTCCACCACTGCCTTGGGTGTCATTCTCCTCGTCTTTTCTCTCCCCGGAGTCATCAGACATCTCTCCACGATGTCCCACTACTTCAGGCCTCTTACGGAGGCCCGACCCAACTGGCATGCATTGTTCGACATCACCAACATGCCCAGGCACCTTTCCATTACTCTGCGGAGCGGACTTCGCAGGTTGATCTACGGGCTCACGCGTCCTCGCATCCTCACCACTCCCAACGAGCTGCGGTGACATCGGTCGCGGGAGCGTCGGCGTATCGCCCACCGCATCGAGCCAATCCGGCTCGCGCGGGCGGGAGCGGGAGAACGTGCGCGAGACGCTGCGGCCCACGTTGAAAAGCGGGATGGACAGGCCGTCTCGTTGGCGGCATTCCCCGTCAGTAACGAGAACTGGACCGGGATAGAGGGAGGAGGCCACGACTCACGGATGATGATGGACGTCAGGACGACGAACGAGACGATGGGCTCGATCGAGCGTGCTAGGAAGTCCTCTTGGCTGGTGGGTGGGTCTTGAGGGTCTGCGAGCTTGCTCCGCGCGAGCGTGGAGATGAAGATGGCGCCAACGCCCATCTGTATGGACGGATTAAGCCTTGGAGACGGTTGATGCAGGAAAGGAAACCTACGGGACCTAAAATGCGAGAAGATGTTCATCTTAAGCAGATCAACAACGCCTGTAGCAGGGACCACCATACCAAAATGTCCCATAAATACTGCTTCTTGCCAGGACCTGATCTCCGGAATCCATTCGTAGAGTGCCAGAATCGCGGGGATACGACGCAGGAGTAAGATTCCCAGACACAACGCAGCCATTCTCCAAGGAGTTATACCCAAAATTGGGTCGTAAAACCGGTCAAACGGGAGCCATGCCCCTATATAAACAAAACACCCGCAATTGACGACCAACTCAATCACAGATGCAAAGGCTTCTCCCTCCGTTTGGTGATTAAAGTCTCCATCCCATGAGATTGCGCTGCCTGATGATACAGGTTATTCTATGAGAGAGTGGCGTATCATGAAATTACTCACCTGCTGCAAAGACTGCTAGTAGGTCATCACTGCCGAGCGTGCTGACTACTCCAGAGGCGAAGAGCGCCAGAGCGATGTATTGGGCGACGTATGACTCTGAATCGATATATCCTCGCGTACGTGAAAATCTCATTACGCGCGAAAATATGTATCCTATAGAATATTGCACGAAAGGGTGAGAAACTAATTTAGATTGAGGATGTTGGGGACATACCGAGCAAAGATCCTATTACCGTACCCAGAACGACCTGATCTGAGAACGACGACGAATTCAAGCCAGCAATATCAGTCGATGGATTGTAGCGACGTACATAAAATCCCAATTAAAATCCAGCTGGTGACCGCCTCTTGCAAGGAACTACTGGTAGTAAGGAAGACAGAGATTGTCAAAAACGGGAACGCCATTCCGTCGTTGGCAGCTGACTCTGCAGAAAGGATGTGCCGCAAATTGACTGGGATACGTTGTTTCGCGTATTTTCCGCCTATCGGTCCGGGATAAGGATAATAATGCACGATGGTACAGTCAACCAAGCCTCTCACCAACGATCGCAGCACATATGATTGGGTCAGTGGGGGTCAGGCATGACGCGATGACGAGACATGACAGGAATGTCAACGCGGGGAAGAAAAATTTGAGCAATCCTAACAATCCTTGTCAGAATGGGCGGGATCGCTCAGATGAAGGCATGCATACCAGAAACAATGAACCATCCTATAGCCATCGTTGGTACCACCATAACGAGCAGGCTTTTTGCATTTTTAAGCATATACGATTTTGGAAGCTCCACCCCGATTGCGAACAGGCCAGTTGCAAGAACAATCCGCGTCGCCTCCAGAGTGACGACGTCCGTATGGGTGCCCCACGAGCGTGGATCAAATACGCCCGCAAAATAAGGGCCGATAAGGATACCAAAGAGAGTTCCCAGAACGACCTCATTGACAACAAACTAGTGGAAGGATGACGTTGAGGGGATGATTCCAGAATACAAATCGGACATACCGTTTCTTTGACAAGTAGAGAGCAAAGCGAGAACTTGTTATGATTTGAATTAATAGAGATCAACCAAGATGGGACAGCCTTGAACTCACTGCAACCACAAATCCACCTAAACATATATATGCCAAACCAGCGTCGGATGTCTGTATATATCCAGTAAGTGGGAAGAAAGTGGTCGGGTTTGAGCCATTTACCTCAAGCAAACCCATTCTTATCAAGCATCAACTCTGAGGCCTGAGGACGGGTGAAGAGAATCGAATGCAAGTTCCGCAGGCACTGACAAAGGGACGAAAAAAAGTTATGAAATGTTTCAAGCAACGACAGCCGACTTCTGGGCACTATCGCCAGCGCAGGCAGTATGAACGAATGGGTCTCTAAGGCAACCCTCAGCCCAGCCACACCGGGTGATCACAGTTGCGCTGCGAACTCTGATGATAGTGGCAAAAATCGCGCATTGGATTGCCGGAACATGGCGCCAGTGGACGTCCGCAGTATCGCCAGCACAAGTAGAACATTCTGCTTCAGTGCTTCCACATCAAAGCCTGGCCAAATTTATGACCTTCTGGAGGTGAGTTGGGGAAAATTAGCTCATAGAGTCGAGCTGAGTTGAGTGTTGAAGTTGTACTAATCAGTAATGCTTCGACATTCCAGTTCATTCTTCTTCCTAACCCTTGTCTCTTCACAAGTCATTATATTCCTTTCTACTGACAACAGAACATTCTAGATAAAAGTACCTACAGTATATAAGAGATCTCATAGTTAAGAATAAATCATCTCCTCATTCTAAAATACATTGCACACAATACTACTACCTCATGAGCTCTACCGGCGATATTTCAGTCCTCCCAGATGATGTGCTTCTGTCTATCTTTATCGTTGTCACCAATGGTAGTGCTCCAGACCATACACAAGACACAGAGCACATGAGGCACATCTCCCAGGTCTGCTCTCGCTGGCGCACCATTGCGATTAGCTCCCCGCTTGTTTGGTGCCATATAAATCTTGATCGTGGTGCGCCACGTTGGATTGAAGAACTTTTTCAGCGATCCCAAGCCAAAGCCCCCCTGGTTTCAGTGTATTCACGAGATTCAAGTGTGCATATCCCCAGTCAATGTATACCCAGTTTGAAAAGTGTGGAGCTGAGAGCTTCTTATCTGTATAGGGGTGCATGGGCCGATCTTTTGGACCACCCAAATGTGCTTTACAATCAGATTACTAGTATCTCTCTTGTACACGAAGACCCCGGGGTCTACAACATGCACATTCCTGGTTTTGACATGGGGGAGGGTTGGGTACCTCACTTGAGGGTTCTTCACCTCCATGGCATCTATACAGACCTCCAATCCAGATTCTTCTCCAACCTTACCTCCCTTCGTGTCACCTTCTACCACAAGGATGTTGATAACCTTACTCAGTCGCTCGCAACATGGCTGGATCATCTGGATGAAATGGCACATTCACTCGAAGATTTGACGCTTGTTTATGCCCTTTCAAAAACACTGACACCAATATCGGGTGATCGACCAATAATTTCCCTTCCTCATCTTTGCACATTCCGTCTCTGGGATAGGGCTGACAATGGAGATGCCATTCTTGCGCACCTCTTATTGCCACCTACATGCAACTTGAATTTCGCAATGATAGATTCCCTGACTCAATATGACCGCATCATCAATGCATTCGCCCCAAGGATCATCCACCAGGCTATACACAGTAATAACACAAAGCTCACTCTGCAGGGAATCACATCATTTTTGGCGGTGGGTAATGGGTGGCCCAATGAGCAATGTGATGATGATTGCCAGTGCTATCTGTCCATCCAGAAAGACTCCTGGTGGCAGCCCATTGGTTTACCTATATTTGCCGCCCTGAAGCCTGCTTTTCCATATGTTACCTGCCTCCTCTTCGACTTCCCCGACTACCCTGGGGGCTTTCACAGCAGTCACATCATTACATGTCACGGGCTTTGACAATGGGACTGTCCATTGGCTTATCCCAAGGCTCATGCCTCCCTCGGAAGAAGGAGCAATGCTCCTCTTACCCTCCTTAAAAACAGTGTCATTCTTCTATAACCATGAGCAATGGGGGCTTACCAACATCCTTGCGCAGAAAATTGTTGATCTTGTTTCAATGCTCCTTGATGCTCGGCCTGGGTTGCAGCATGTTCCTGCTCTCAAGGATCTACCTGGTGGCTTCATAATGCCAATCGGCATAGTGTAAAGGACCTAAGCGAGTATGTAGCTAGGACATAGCTATAAATTGGCAATGTAATTTGAGTTTTCTTGAATTGTTAAGTATCTGTTTAGCGGCTTAGGGAACTGGGAGTAGGCCTACATTTTCAAAAATCTACTAATGTGTGGTCCTCATGCATGCTTCAGCCTGTTGTTAGATTAAGGAACTAAGTACAATTAAGGGCTGCCATCAGACTACGAGCCTATTGATTGCTTAGTGGCCAAAGGCACAAGAGCTATCATCGCTAATTCATTGCCTTGGGTTCGAGCCCCATGGCCATACTGTTGTGCTGTAGTAGTAACTGGGAGTTCTTAGGACAGCTAAACTGAACAATATAACGGTTTATTCTCAGTGCGTGCAGTAGCTGACACTAAGGTTAAAAGTACCTGAACAATATAATGGTTTACTGCTACTTGTTAGCTAGGTAGATAGTTAAGAATACATGAACTCACTTCTCAGTGCATGCGGTAGCCGACACTGAGAGTGATACGACAAGTTCCGGGGTATGTTGAATATCCCGTGAATTTCAAATAAAGCGAAAGGGGATAAAGGCGAGGAGAGCCTCGTGTAAGATGGATGTCCAATACATACTTTGTGCTTTCTTTCGGCACGACCTTCGGGGACTGCCGACTGACGCCAGAGTGGTCACTCGAGCACACACAGACTAGCGCATCACAAAGGTTCCCGGCCATCATGGCTTGGTCGTCTGTCGGCAGTGGCAACCATACGGTCACTGTCCAATGTGGTCTGGGGTAGCGGTGCACCCCTCCGGACCAGGCATAACCCCCACGACATACCCATCTGTTCGGAGTCAAGCACTCGGCGCCGCCGAGCGCCCTCGGTTTGAGTGTGGACTCTCCCTCAGCAGTCTACGATTGGGTAATGCTATCTAGTCATCAGGGCGGATTAGGGCAGCGGTTAAGCCCTCTGACGAGCCCCTTCGCAAGGGCGAAATCCGCACATAGTCCCTACTAATTCTCGCTTCACCGTGACCTCCTTGCCAACGACGACAACAACAACTTAAGAGTAAGAGTGATTATGAATGCATGTTTTCCCGACTTGTAGGTCCATATTCCTTGTTCTCTTCCCGTTTCCAAAAACTGCCGCAGGTTCTGCTTATCGACAAGCATTATTATGATATGCCGATTCCAAATGTTGGCAGCCACCTTCACGCCCCAAGTTCCGGCGACCTGATGGCAATCACCTTTCATGAAGTGATTCCATCGGCTGCAAGGGCCCACATCATCCCTACATCGGATGATTTCGTGCAAGTGAGCAACGGTACGCCCAGCGCCACCATCGACACGCCCACTTTACTCAACATCAATGAAATTGTTGTCAGGTCGGTTGTTTCGTTTTTTTACACCTCCCCGTCGAACTTACTTTCATTCCTCTGCATGCCAACTGCCCACTAGGTTACAGTCATTCGAGTCACGTTGGAGGTTGAGCAGACTTGGGAGGTAAGTCTCATCTTGTACTTCGTGCCTTCCGCATGGTCAGGATAACCATCATTGGTGTCAGTAGGGCGAACGTCCAGGTGAGCCTGCAAGATCGAGGATTTGCCTGCGGGATCCTGTTGGCCGGAGCAGCCAACAAGGTCATGCAGCTCATTGCACAATAACGCTCGCTCACGCCAGGCTACTAGAGCAATAGTGGCGCGAATTGTTAGGTTCCCAATGCGCAATGCTACGTGAAGGTAAACATGTTAACGATCCTAGAATGTGATTTACTAATTCAAGCCGAACAGCCAGTTCATCTCGGTGCAACCACTATTCGAGACCCTCGCACCCGCATTTTCGTCCATAACTACACTCTCGCTGATGCTCTGCTATACCTCTAAGCACCCTCGACATGGTGATAGCCTATCTGGACAGCTGCATGGCGCTGACGAGCCTGCGGCTTTCCGGAGACGAGTCCAGGTTTTGGTGAGCTAGTGCCTCTTCTCGTCTGCGGGTGCAGAGAACATTTCTGCCCAGCCTGCCGTTCGTGGCGGAGGTATATCACAATGCGGATGGGGATAAGAATGTGCCACAGGACTTCCTTGGGCTTATTGTGGAGTTCCTTGGGGCTCCGCCTGAGGTGTACCATAACCCTGAGGATGTTCGCGTGCTTGAATTGGGTTCAGTGAATCTGTCGTCTCTCACTTTGCTCCAACAATTATTGTTGGAATGGTGGTTGGTCGTTGGCAGATCCATATGGTAGCGAAACCCTGAACGTGTATCAGCAATCGATAAGAGTATACAAGAAATGTATGTAGATGCTACAGTGGTACATTTTTGGTGCATAGGTATAAGCCCCTTCGCACCCGAAAGCCAAAGCGAAACTTCAATGTTCAACCTTAGAATGCACATTAATTTGAGCCCCGAATCCTCCATCCACGCAACCGGAGAGTCCAGATGCTATCCACAACAATGATGATTCCGAGACTGACAACAAGACTACCCCCACTAATATGAACACTTGTCAGGGTACAGCTCCCTAGCAGCAAAAGAAGGAACTCACAAGACCCATTTGTGGTATGTCCACGCCGTGTCTGGCGTTATGCCAATCCGTGGGAGGGCAATAGCCCACGGAAGGGCGTAAAATATGTTGGATATGAGGCTTTGGTATAGGTACCTGGATATGAAATGCAACATATAATTTTTACCATTCCAGAATACTGACGAGTGGCACTGACCATTTCGTTTGTGTCGCCAACAAAATAGTGGCAAGCTGAGTTGATACAGCGTAGCACATATAGCACCAATCGATGCTTTTCCACATCATTGCTGTGATTTCCGCCACTTCCTCTGAATTGGAGAGGTATCGCGCGAATGGCTTCGCACCGCGGGTGGAGAGCGCAATAAGGAGCGGAACTTCGACGAGCAGCGCTATACCTGAGGAGCGCAGAGCTGGCATTGTTATAACTATAGGTCGGTGTTAGCAAAAGCACCGTATAAAACACACTGAGCTGGATAAATGTTGCCACCGGAGACTGACATTTGATGTTGGACCAGGACGCTCTTGCGAGCGGAAGTTTAGCTTGCTGATAAATGCCCCACCTATGACCTACAAACGCGCTCGACGTTGCCTCCAGTGCGTTCACTGGGACCATGATAAGCCCCCACCTGATCGTGTTGAAGACACCCCAGGCGGTAGCATATGCCTGCCCCATCGAAACAACACCGTGGATCTGCCATAGACTATTGGAATGAGTCCCACCGCAGCGCAAAAGATGAGAAAGCCGTGTCCTTACTATATCGCGTTTCGAATCGCGCTCTCGGTGAACGTCCACCGCCCCGGATGCACGAGTTTCTTGAGTGAATCATAGCAGAACCATTTCAAGCCTCTGGCGTCGATTCCATGGCGGGTGGTCGTTCTCCTAACTAGGTAGAGAAAGTATACAAGGCCAGCAAGTGCGCCTGCGAGACTGCGAGGGAACGATGAGGGTGAGTGCGGATTAAGGAATACGTGAAATTTACTCACTCGCAGACGAGCTTGATGGTGGCGATGGTATGTATGGTCGGTGTGAACCCTCTTACATGAACCGTAGATACCAATGTGAGTTCGAGAAAGATCTGAATGAAGGTTTGGACGGAGGACATGAGCAGCGGGACACTAGACAAAAGGTTTCAGTCAAGAAAAGGGTTAATGACCGTCTTTCGTCGAAATGTAATGGAAGAGACTTGCTCGGGTTTATCCAGGGCACGTGTACCTAAGCTTACAGCCGTATTGAGTGTACTTGCCAGTGAGTCGAAGGCGAGAATCCGAAGATATTTGATAGATGTAGCGCGCGTTTTGCCAGGTACGAAAGCACCAGCGAATCCGGGAGCAGCGAAGAGAAAGACGATGGAGAGGATGAAGCCAAGAGAGGACTGGACGGATATGAGCGTGTATGTCAGAGAAAGTCTCTCCAGAAGCTCTACTGGTGAATCACGGGTCGTATCTCCACTTCCAATCGTAGACCTGTCCAACATGTATAGGTTAGGATTACATCCTTGTCCACATATCGGCGAATTAATTTACCATGCAGCTCTCGGAAGACCCTCGTTTAAAACCTCAACAACGCAAGAGAAATCTAGAGGAATTCGGGTAAAAAAAATACGGCAACTATTCAACACACATTCGTGAGATGGATGACTTACATGTGTATGCATCTGTGGTGGAAACGAGAGATGAGTCAATGTTGGCAATCCACAGTTTTGAGAGAGTGCCGTATACAGCTGGGATAAGAAAGGCTGCAAGGTTGAAGATGAGAGCTCCATGATAACTAAAGTCAAAGTAATTCAATGGCAGTCAATGATTAATGAGCAAACACGATGACTTACCTAGCTCGGAATCGGGTTAAGCGGGATTTTGACACGCTATCAGGCTGTTCTGTGTGGTCCCTGTCATGCTCGTCAATGGGTGATTTTGTGGGGGAATCGGCTCTTGGAGGCTCGTCCATCCTTAAGGTTACCGATAAGTCTGGTTCTGTTGGGGGTAGAGGGGAATACGACCAAGAACCCATTGCATGCAGTTGGTTTAAAGCTAAATTTAAACGCGCAAAGCCCAAGCTTCACCCAGTACAACTTGTTCGCACGCTCGTATCGGAATTTCGTTTGTATTATCAGTCATCTCTTGAACCAGCTTCTTACAGTTTTGATCATGAGAAGATAATCGTTCTCATGTATAGATATTATAAGGTCCCATGATTCCTAATTGAATTCCAAGACCATCCTTGGCCACATATGGTGGCATCAAACAAGCTTGAAGCAGGGACACCAAACCGGGCGAAAACATGGCTAATCGAGAAAACAAGCTGGCAGCTCAACAGAATCATTCAAACAAGTTGAGTCCATGGCAAGGTATAGTCTTCCCAGACGATGTGCTTCTGCATATCTTTGTCATTGTCACCGATGGCGGTTCTCCCAACCATACGCAAGGTGCAGAACCGTCGCACATGACTCGGAGGCGCACCTCTCAGGTCTGCTCTCGCTTGCGCGCCATCGCGATTAGCTACCCACGTTTTTGGTGCCATATAGATCTAGGTCACGGTGTGCCAGTTGAATTGAAGACTTTGGCGGCGATCCAGAGCTGAAACCCCCCTTGTTTCGGTGTATTCAGCAGATCCGAGCGCGCAAATCCCTAGTCAACCGTCGTATCTAGCATGGGCCAATCTTTGGGACCGCCCAGAGGTACTTTATACTCATATTACTAGTATCCCCCTTGACCACTCAGACCCCGGGGTCTACAACATGCACATTCCTGATTTTGATATGGGGGAGGGTTGGCTACCTCGCTTGACGGTTCTTCACCCCCACGGCGTCTATTCAGACCTCCAATCACGATTCTTCCCCAACCTCCGTGTCTTCCGCCTCAACGATGATACTGATAACGATGCTCAGCCGATCGCAACATGGCTGGATCGTCTGGATAACATGGCACATTCACTCGAAGATTTGACGCTGGCTCGTTCTCTTTCAAAAAATCCGACACCAATATTTCATGATCGACCGGTGATTTTCCTTCCCCGTCTTTTCAAATTCAGCCTCGAGGACAGGCTGTCAGTGGAGATGCCATCCTCTCACACCTGTCGTTGGCGCCTACATGCAACGTGGATTTCGCAAACATAGATTTCCCTGTGCATCCCATGACTCAATATTGCATTATCAACACATTCGCCCCAAGCATCGTCCACCAGGCTATACATGGTTACAACACAAAAGCTCAATCTGCAGGGAGAATAATCATTGTATTTATATGTGGCTGACGCGCGACGAACGACTTGATTCCGACATGATCATCCAGGAACCCTTCTGGTGAGAGCCCATTGGCCTCCCGATGCTCGCCGCCCTCAGCCCAGCTTTCCCGTTTATAACCGCCCTCACGTTGGAGTGGCCGCGCGTGACCTCACGAGCGTCTAAGCCAGGAAGGATGCTGTCTCTGTTCGGTTAGGGTGTCCGCCGGCACACTCCAACGTTTGACATACCATGTCACCAGGACCATGATATACTGGTTTCATATCTGCAGACGTTCACCGCGTTGACTTGCGCGCCTATAACAAGCTTTATTCCAAACCTGCCCAGTGGATCATCCCGTTACTCATGCCGGCTTCGTCAGGCACACAAGTCTTGTTACCTTCTCTGCGGACTGTATCGTTCGTTAGAACAGACAGCAGCGCGGGCGGTGTGCTAAGTGCGCACATGCAACAAATGGATTTGGTGCCTGCCAAATATTGTGTGAGCTCTGACACTGGGGGAAAGAGCTGTATCCAATCTCACTTGGCATTATGCAGGGTGTGCAGCATGTATTTCACAATTAGCATATACATGTTATTTCTGCGACCATATCCAGCTGTCATGTATTCTCGTCCTGGTGGTGGCCAGCCACCTCCCCAACAATAACCCTTGTAACAGACCCAGAGACGACCGGGTCACTGAACTCAATTCACGCACGGAAATATCCTTAGGATCATGATTCACCCCAGGTTGAACCTCGACGAGTTTCCTAATAAGCGCAATGAAGCCCTGTGGCACACTCTTATCCCTGTCTTCACTGCGATACACATCCTTTATGAACGTCACGACCCGCAGGCTGGGCAGGAAAGGGCTCCCTGCTGCACCCACAGGCGAGATGAGGCGCCGGATCACCACTGAACATGGCAAGACATACTGTAGCGCCAAGCTACTCACACGCATCAATCACGGACTATCCTTTTAAACCTATATGTGATACCCACCTTGTAGCCACTGTTCCCAGATGTATATAAGGGACTTGATGTTCGTAGATGACAAGTAGCTTCTCTCAGAAACACGATAACTGCAACAATTCCTTTTGTATCTTTGAGAACTCTTCACCTTGTGCCGTGATGCACGGTATTCCTATCACACTCCCATCACACATACCCATCCCCAAAGACCTGCAAGCTCATCAGCGCCGTACAACTACCCAGATACGCCATCACCATGTCGAGATGCTCGGACGTGTGGATGAGCATCAGCGAGAGTGCGGTCATGGACGGGAGTGCAGGTGCGAGGCGTGCGAATGGCAGCAGCTGCGCCGTTGCCCGCCACGCCATGCAAGAAGAAAGAGTACGCGCGGCTGCTAGTGTTGACCGCCTCCTTGTCAAGCTGCACGTGCATTTACAACCATCTGACTTCGATTGAGAGTGATGCGTTGCCCAACTTGCCCTGAAGAATTTGATGCACGATTCTCAGCGCAAAGGCGGCGATGACTAGATCATAGCATCACTCGAACGATTGCAAACTAGAAAGTTGGAATTGGGACCGCATGTAGTGGGGAATAATATGTGGGAGAGGGGAGCCCTTCCCGATATCCTTGGACAGGATTAATTCACGAAGGTGAGTCCAAGTGCATCCGTGCGAAGGTCGGGTCCGCTCGTGTAGGCAGGGTTGAAAACCCCCCTATGATACACACTGCTTTTTCCGCAAAAGGTTCACCGCCCAAAACTTATATAATGCTCTTTTTCCTCTTGGCCTCAACATTCACTCAACCACCAAAATCACAGCATAATGCAGACCGGTTCCTCAGAGGCGGCTTGCCGCGCATTTCTTCCCTCTCCAACCGAAACCCATACCACCACCCAGCTAGTTCTAGCCTCGGACAGAGAAATATCCACCCTTGATGAAGAGATCAAGAAGTTGGAGCAGCGGCGCAAAGATGCCGTCAACGAAAGAGCCAGGCTCTTAGGATTATCATGCCCTCTCCAGCGCCTGCCAACTGAAACGCTGAGCGAGATATTCTCGCATACATTGCCAAAGTACGTCCAGTACGATGGCATTCACCCTATTCCTACACCAACCTGCATGCGGGTCTGTCAATTATGGCGCACCATATTCATGTCCACACAGCAGCTGTGGGCCCATCTATGGATCCAGTGGGGTACGGGTACAGGAGATGCCATGCTGCCCACTCTTCAACAGTGGGCCAGGTACTCTGGCTCTCTGCCCTTGTCATTGAAACTGAAAACCTTCCGATGCAAAGGCGCTGCAACACCAGAGGACGTAACAGCACTTCTCCTAAATATCCCGGCCCGTCATCGATGGAAGGATATCCATATCACGGCACCAGGTAGTGAATGCCTAACGCCCCTCTTCTCCGACCCATCTAACAAATGGGAGAGTTTGGAATCGCTTTTTTTGGATGAATGGGATGAGCAGGGCGGCCTTTTGACGGAGGCAAAGCCACTCGACCTGTCGTCTGTGCTCCGTCTCAAGAAGCTTACTATATACGTCTTCGATCGCGTCAATGCAAGAGTTTTGCCCGCACCATGGGAGCAGCTTGTTCACTTGGAACTGCACCACATCCCGACCCCGGAGATTGTCGAGATACTCAAGTCTTGTACATCATTACAGAAATGCGTGCTCCAGCTGATCGATGATCATCAGAACACCAACCCCACAGATTCCTCAGCACGAGTATGCCTACCATCTCTGCAATGCCTCCAGTTATTCATCCCTGAAGCCATACCCCCATTCCTTGAATCTGTCAACCTACCTTCGCTGGACGACTTCTCATTGAGTTTGTGGTCCCCCGAATCCGATGACTCCACATTTCCACAGGCATTCCTGCACTTCGTAAAAAGGTGTGATATCCGGCTCAAGAGCATCAAGCTCGAGTATGAGCCCATCACCGACGACCAGCTTGCAGCCTTCCTTGTATCACTCCCGTCGCTTGAAAGAGTCAAGATTCGAAGCTCAAAACTCACTGGTTCATTCCTTGGCCCTTTGACGTTTGACTCCAACAACCCGACTCACAAGGTCCTTCCCCATCTAACAGAGATCGAGCTGACGTGGTGTAGCGAAGCATTTTCACGAGCTGCTTTTGCAAAATTTCTCCAGTCCCGAAACCCGATCAGCTTGCGATGGACAGGAAAACCGATAAAGCATGCAGCGTTGAGGTATCTGACCCAATATGACAGGCCTAGTATGGTCGTTGCCAGGTTGCGAGAGAGAGGCATGGAGGTAGAATTCGAAGATTTGTAAGGATGGTCAACCTATAATTGGTTCTTTCGAGCGGCGCAAGGAAGTAGCCCCCGGTTCAGCTCATATGGATCCGATAATACATCGATTTTGCTACTAGCACACAACCCAGTTCGCGAACTAGAGGCGATTACCCTTGGCTCTTCAGCTCCTGCTTCTCAGAGTCACTGATAGTCGAAGAAGAGGGTGAATCACGTTGATCACTGGCGATCTCCTGACGGTCATCATCTTCGACTATGGACTCCCTCCCAGCACCAACCTCGAAGGCAGCCTTCGCTTTCTCGAAATGCAAACTGTGTTTCCTGATTTTAAGCCCGTGAGCCCTCAAGTCCTTGAGACGAAAGGAGGTACCAACTCAGGCCCAACAATGGTAATGATGATCACAAATGCAGCGACGGCCCCCATCAAAATGCCCTGGACCTATCGCAGGAAGCGAATAAAGTTATTGAGATACACAAAGGGATGAATGGATCGACGGGGCGGTTACAGTTGCATAATCAGGAACGTCAGTTGGAACGCCGTTTTTCAGAATAGTCGTTCTGAAGTGAACCCCCCCAGCTTGCGGAAAGAGTCAGGGACAACTATAGCAGAGGTGTATGGCGCGCAGGTACCACTCTCAATTTGTGCAGATGCAGCCGAGATCATCTGTGAGAAGATCAACATGAGGCAGGTGCTCCAATAGGGATAACACACATTTCCGATCTGATACGCGATTCCAGGAAAGCTTGCTCGGAAAGCGGGGGGTGACATCTCCATAAGATGGACCGGGACCTGTTATGGAGATTTAAGGAAGTTTAGTGAATTTAGAAGGCGGCGTCAATGCGAAGCTATGACGGTTGTAAGATAAGCCTACGGCGCCGATCACTCCCTGTGCGCCAAATTGCATGCAGAAAGCTCCAGCCGCCAGGGCACCGAACGACGATGGGAGAATCCACAATGGAATGGAAACTATGATAGAGAATTAAGTAAAGCAGCAATAAAATAGCGAGACAATACCCCGCCCAACCTCCGACAATGCATGCATATATTCTGGGTCAAACAGGAATATTGGTTAGGCGAGAAAGCATGGAATCGTGAATTTATTCCCATACATAATCGTTAAGCGCCGTCCAATGTATTGACTGATATAACCGGCAAATATGCCCCCACTATAGCAAACACATCAATAGATATCCGTATATCAGGGCGCACCTACACGATGGCACCCTGGGAGAGCCTTATTAATTGCTCGGCGCAATTCCGCAGTCACGGGTACTCACGCAGAATCCGATGATAGTAGCAACCGTGGAATCATCCGCCGAAAGCCCTTTCGTTGCCTGAAGATATGTGGGATAGAGGTCCTGGAATAAACATGAGAAGACAGGCCAAAGACGGGGCCACTACAACAAACCTGTGAGCCATGAGAAAGAAAATTGAAGCCTGCTAGAATTTAGCAGCTGTTCAGAGAACAATTTATTGCCTACGAACCGGCCATAAAAAGGATTGCATATATGGCGAGCATCCAATGCGCCTTCATCATTTCCCCCATCTCGTGTATAAATATTTGCGTCCTCTGCTTGGTATCGCGGGCCGTCGCGGTAGATTTCGCCTTCAAAAAAACCTCACTCTCCGGAACAATCCACCTTATGGCCGCGGCGAAAAATGAGAGACCGGAACTGAGCCAAAATAGACTGCGCCATCCAGCTGGTACTTCCTGCACCAGCGTCAAATTGGCCACCGCAGCAAGGAGGCACCCAACGGCATAACCTTCTTGGAGAATACCAGACGCAAGACCCCGGACTTCAACCGGAAGATTCTCAAGTGCGGTTGAGGCCGCAAGGCCCCACACAGCACCCATGCCAATACCAAACAGAGATCGTAGGGCGAGAAATTGCCGAAAGGTAGTCACAAATCCAACACCGAGCTGTATCCCTGCGATGAGAAGCAGATTCCACACCAGCGGCCAACGTCTGCCATATCGATCTGATATAATCCCGAATATAACCTGGTTTTAGTAGATTATGTTAGGCATAAACCCGTTTTAACCCTGGAAATGCTTACAGCACCAACAGGACGGAACAAGAGGGTAAGGGTTATAGCCGTCGTCTGTGAACAGAATCGAGGTGATTAGCTGATGATAGCGGCTGATGGACTCACCACTTCGTTTGCAGGCTTGCTGAACTGTTTCTCGAGCGCTGTGACGCTGAGTGACACAGAGTAGAAATCAACGGCGTCGCACGTCCACGCTAACCACCTGTTCGGAAACCACAATAAAAATCACATCGTGCGCGACAGAACGCCGTTACCCTATAAAAAATTGAGCGTATTGAACCCAGGTCAAGTTCGAGATCGTATGGAGCAGAGGTTGTGCCCGTGTACGTTTCGACCTCGGTGGCACCAGGTTTCGCAGAAAGTTGGGGGTCATATTGGGGGAAAGAAACATCGTCCGCACATGCCACCTAATGCTCAAATAGGGAGCAGGCAGGCCAGCCTCTTAACAGCCACCATCCCACGCCATAGTGCTATATCCTAACATGCTTCTGATAAGAAACTTGCTATTTTCATTTTCGCTTCAAATTCTTAACTATGCGTTTCGAGCCGACGAACTTCGAAAGCATGATGCGTTAATACAGAACTTCACCAAACCGAGTCTCAATATAGGCATGAGCCTCCATCGATTGGTGGAGACGTCGACAGACCATATATGTTTTGAAAAGTGGTGCGTGGAGGAGACGCAATGACCTGTGTGTATATCAGGATGCTAATGGCAGGATAGGAACAGGTATAAGTTTGAGGAGAAGTTCAGTCTGCTGACCAGTGACCACCAAGTTTAAGCGAGTTGATGTTGCCAAACACTAGCAACTCCAAATGAAGGGCCAAAACTGTTTGACACCATCGCCATCAAGGCGATGCTATAATTAAATTAAATTAAAAATCTATGATTACGAAAATAAGTTAGGCAGAAGATCTCTCGGACAGCCTCCAAGGCTGCGGAACGCTCTGGGCGTGGACTGTTAGGGGATGGTTATTAGCCTCTAGGGAATTAAAAATGTGGTAGTTTAAGCAATGGATATGCTGTGCCGATACTCCGCCTCAAGGGAGACACCGAGTAAACCTGATCAACAATCGAGGCAGGATTAGCACTCGTGATCCACATTAGCAACCAAGGCCAGCGAGACGCACCTATCATTGGGCTCATTTTTGCGCTCCGCTTCATATACCGCATCGTATTTTTTAACGCGGAGTCTACATTATCATCCTTCTTCTTGTAAGTCCGGTTTCTGGTGGGGTCATTCGGGTCAAGCCTGCCGTACACAAACAGGGCCTTCAAGAGGACCGCGCCCGCCGCTTCACAAAGTGACTTTGAAAAGAGGCAAAATTCAGTAATTCGTCTCGAACGTCAGCCTGAGGTCCAGGAAATGGACATACCCCAATGATGGGATCCACAAACACATGATCACTCAGTGCAGGCAGACACGACGCGATAGATAACGCAGCGGCCGTGCATTTGCGCCGCGCATCTGCCTCCCAGGTATTATCTCCTCTATTCTGAATGTTGGTCGAGGCGGTCCCAAAAAAGAGCTTGATCGTGGCACCATGTGCAAGCATATGTGTCACAACAAGTGTATCCCGAGCATCGCCGGTTATGTCAAGCTGTTGCAACAACGGAAGGCTGCTGATGAAGTTGCTGATTATTGCATCCAGCTGCGCCATAGCACGTGGGGATGGGGTGGGAATCGCATCTAAGAAGAGCGAAGAACGGGGTTAAAAATGCACGACCTTTTGGCTGTGGACGCCACACACCTTGCTTTGAGGTTGTGATCGCTTCTTTTAAGAGAATAGAGGCCTTGGCATGCAGTGCCAACATCGAGATGCCATCGACACTCGTTCCATCCAAGAAACGCTTGATGGTGTCCCTGCTACTCGTCGGAAGCTGGATCAAATGGATGCAATAAAAATAGAAGCGACCATCGTCAGATATGCATGGAGAAAAAAATCGAAAAAGACGACGAACCGAGCCATACTGATCTATCGGCCACGGTGTATCGACTTTCACACCAGGATCGTCGTGCAACGCCAATGGTGCCCTTCCATTATCCCCCGCCACAGCGGTTAAATAGCTGCCCATGATGACAACATTCCAGAAGGCATCCACACGCTCGACCATCTCCTCACGGGAACCTTCGAAGCGTCCAAGGTCATTGTACAGATTCCCACTCAACACGAGCGAGAAGGCGGAATTGGCGTGGTACAAGCCTTCGACGTGCCGATTCTCGTTTAGGAAGTAATACGAAAGGAGCACCTCCGCTTGCAGGACGTGCATGTACCTCTGTGGATGAGAGCCCGACAAGTCGTCGTTCACCGCTCGGAGGGCCGCTGTGAGAAAGGTCTGTTCATCAAAGAGGTTGTTACCTGGAGCAGGATTGGCGGGGGCAAGCTTTGCACCCCAAAGGTATGTAGCATATAATACTGATGGTGCAGGACGAGAGCGATGCCCAAGGGAACGGGAACCCATGGCAGCGCTGCGAAACTTCTCCGCGTTCAAGAAAAATCCTATCCTTGAGCATTTCCTGTAAAAGTTCTGGAGTCTTTACAGAGAGTAAGCATTGAGCATTCGCCATGGCTTGCAGAAAAGCATCTCCTTACATTTTATTTCGGGCCTCGAGTGGGAGATCCTACAGGTGAGAAGAGTCAACCTAGGTTTACTGTATCAGCCGCAATACCATTTACTCACATTCAATGGTTCCAGAGGTAGCGACAATGAGCCTGGGTGAAAGAGTAAGGTTTTACAACTTGGATGGGAAATGGGGTTTTCACTAACCATGAGTTTGTACAGACGGGGATCTGCCAGACCTGGGCAATTCCAGCTCTTGGATGCGCATTTGGAGATTAGCGATTTCAGCTTCATATACCTCGGCGGTGGATGGCGCGTTTCCATTGGGCCATTCGCAATCGGAGTAAAATGTTGACTCTGAGCAGGGACGACATATAGGTTTTTGGCCATCACATCGCTAGAGTCGTGTTGATCATGGTCAATGAGACGCTGGAGTGAGTAAGGAAGGCCCATACAATTTTACGCCGTCTGTAACAAAATATGCTTGAGACATCGTCAGAGAAACATGAAAAACTATTTGTACCTGCAATTATGACACGCAGCGCCGCGCGCGAGGTTTGCTGGTTGGAAAGTTGAGCTCGAAGATGACATGTCGAGGAACTATTAGGTAGTGAGCAATTAGAGAGTGTGATACAGTTACTTGGATAAGAGGACGGTACTGGCCCAACGGTTACTACCAGCTTATATACTCCCGTCGAGTATTTGATTGTCACCGTCTCAACTCATACGCAGAGATGATGCCTTGGACAGGCCTTCTTGGTGCTTAATCATGCTTGCAAATCTTCGCGATTGCGGGCGTGATGGATGAAACCCACATAGGTGTGGGCGCCTGAGGGAAAGATGGCATAGCACAGCCGACTTGAGATTTGCACGGCACTTGAAGCACGGAATCAAGGCAGAATGCAATCAGTTCTCCACCGCAAAGGTTAGTTGAGTCAACTATAGTTACCAGGTAGAAAATTGCCTCAGTGCTCGTCCATTACCCCCACTAAGCATTGAGGCTGTAGGGAAATGCATGGGCTTTCTAACTGAAATAGTGCCCTTTGTTCCCTGGAAGTCCAACAAATTGCGTCATCGGACCGTGACTATGCCACATCTGGAAAGAATCCCCTAGGCCTTGTCGTATCATGATCGGAATTCATTCATTGAGATTTCGCCTCAGCGACGGACGTGTGCTGAATAGAGAATGCTGTGAAACTCCAATGACCAAGTTCGCATATTGAGGGATTTCTTGGGTGCATACGCGATTCGCCAGGAAAGGTCTCCATAAACATGATAACAATATTGTTTTATGCCGTTTCCCAGTCCTTTACGACATTGCGCTAAAGCCACCACGAATGAATCAGCTGCTAAGCCGTGTCATAAACTCGGACAGAGACTGACTCATTCCAATTCCCCACTCCAGCGATGCCAAGAATAAAGGTAATTTGTGATTGCTTATGGGCGCTAAACGTTGGGGAATAAGGTCCTGTAGATCCGGGCCCAAAAACAGATTGGGAGACCTTTGTCTTTAGTCAGGATCTAAAAGTCAGTTCGAAGTCGTGGCTTAGTGATATCACGTGACCAACATTGCCAAAAGCGGGCTTCTTCGTCGAAGGAAATAATCATCGGACAGAGACGGGACGAATGGCGCAATCATGAACTTGAGATACAAGTTGTTCCGAGAAGATTCTTCGTCCCTAGTGTTGCGCGATGCATCGGGCAGTTTAAGGGCGCATACGGCGGAGTCGTCACAAATTGCAGGCCACCTACCTTTCGGCATATGCGATAAGTTTGATTCCTGCAGACTCACCCTAAGGATATTCTTAGCCACGGGTGCTAAAATAATGGAAAAGACTACCACACATGGCGGGCATCGGCACCATCCAGGACATGACTTTCGAAACCTGGTGGCGTCAATGCTCTTCAAACAAGGGGCTAAAATCAAATTGTTTAGGTCGTTTTTCCAGCCTCGGTGAAACCAAACTGCGTTACCAAGCTGGATACTCGAAACGTAGCTAAAACGACTCGTATAGGGCGCTGATCATGCAGAGCATATCCGCAAGTGAGCGTTCCGGTTCTATTTTTGCATTCCGAACCAAGAATACAAGGTGATAGGCATATGTCAGCGGCGAGGCACCACCACGCGATCATGATCTACACACGCCTGCATACCCTTGGTAAATCCACAGTTTGACATGACCCACGCGTTGCCAATCTTGAGCGCTCAGCTTCTGGAGTAGATTTCGAGGAACGTTATATTTTTGGATATCTGTTTTATCTTCTCCTTCTAGTACAAAGGGTAGGGGGGGTATCGTCGGAATTGTGTGGGTCGCTGGCAGTCCCCGAAATTTTGGTCGTTACGAAGCCGGGATTATAGTTAAAAATTTTCTGCTCAGCCAGGATGTTTCACGATAAAACGATAGCTCAACAGAGGGAAAGGGTTGGCTCGGTATAACGCAGAATCGCCACAGTGGCAGTGGAGGTGTTTTTGTTGAACTATTTGGCTTTATTTGGAATGAAGCCCACAGTCACTTTGTAGCCAAGCATGGTCAAATATGTGATTGATTTCAATGATTCAGGTTGGTTGAGGAAAGAATTGAATGAATCTCCCGCCATTGGGGGCGCTTCCTCGAGCTCTCTACATTATGTTTCTATCCCCTTTGCGACTCGTCGGTGAAACTTCCTCCGAGTATCGAAGACCAGGCTTTCGGTACATGTGATAGAGATCTCGTTTGCAACGGCCGCAGAGGGATTTGTTGCGTAAAGTCTCTGATTATCACATCTCTTGGTCTCATGACACCTTTGCGCATTCCGTAGTCCCCTTTGCGCATGGGTGGCACCACATGGATGTAACAAATTTGCGGAAACTGGAACAATTTCCTGTAGTTGCTCGAACAGATTGATTTCCAGAACCAGTTGAGTTTGGTGTACGCATATTGCAAGCACAAGGTTGTCTGTGAGTAGTGCTCGTGAACCCCAGGCATGCACTCACATTTCTGCATTTAGGAACAAAAAAGTTGCGCTCTTGTCATAGCAGTGAGCATCCTGTGTTTTGATCAGCATTTCTGATCTCATTCTATCATTTAAGGCTGCATATGTTTTCAGCTCTACATACCAACACCCTCATCTGGTCTGACGAAGTTATCACTCTGATATTTACTAACCCAGACTGGAAGTCTGCTTTAAATTTTAAGGTCTGCCATCCGACTTACTAGTAAGTCTTTGAGCATGACGTAAAATTCAAACGATCATTGTTTAGGTATATCAGCATTGGTGCATGTATCTCCCGAGACTGTCACCAAACGATCCAATTGGACTACCTTGCGAAAGCTAATAGAACCTGGTCGCCTGTTGGCCAGGAAGTAGGCTTTTATGTTGCCTCAATGCTGACATGGTGAACCACCGGTGATTGAACCTCATACAACAACCCAGGTTAACGCAGGTTTGGGAAGACCCGTGTAGCTCATCAAATGATGCTTTTCCCTGAAAATTTGACTATGGAAGGACCTCTGCGTGTTGATCACAACCTAACGCAAACGTCTTCCCGATTAGCCGGGGACTGTTAATCAGTGACCACTCAAATGAACTGAGAATGAATCGCATATGTTTGTGAACCACTTACCTTCACCACGCAGCTTAATTCACTCAACACACCCTGATAGTAATTTCGTGCACGCCTATGGCTGCATTGAATTCTATGATATGAATGTTGGACAACGCCTAGAAGCAGTGAATCATTTGAACGGGTGTGATTTATAGTCCGCGACGCACCGTGTACACAGCGATATTACCGTAACATTTATATCAACTCCACGAATCCGCAACATAGGATTGCAGCGGGCAGGGAAGCGTTTCAACATTAACGAATCTTGTGGCGGGTTTTACGGTATTGGCACAGGTCATAGTGTCAAAGGCATAGGGTTGCGTGCGGCCTATGGCTATGTCGAAGATATTCCTCCATAGTCACCTAGTACTAGAACCGATGCTAATGGTCCATGCAGTTCACAACGTGCCGCATAGCTTCTACATACCGTCTTTCATATTCAAGGGCCTAACCCGCAATCGAAGGTTGCTGAAGCTGTCATGGCACAGATCATAGCTTTACTTGCGTGTGCGCTGCTGTCTTTTGCAACCTACACGCATGCTAAATGCTCGCACAAATCTCGCATTCCACGCGGTTCTTTAACAACAAGCCACAGGAGTCATAGTACGTCAAGCGCTATTAACGGGATTTTAGCTTCAAATGGTAAGCAACTCAAGTCTGCATCCTCCTGGGATCATCTGCTATATGTCGACGTTGGCTCATGCCCCACCGCCCAATGGCGGCGGCAGGGGAACTTCGAGTTGGACCTTACAAATTGTGGAGCCGCCAAACCGGAACTTAGTAGTAACGCGGTGCGGTTGCCCTGTGCAAGGTGAACAATAGCCCGACCAGTTTTTCAATTTGCGATCGGTCAAATTGTCCACGGCTCACTTCTGGCGAAGAAAGAAACCTGACTCATCTCTCCTTCCCTCAGGCCAGTGCCAGACCAACGGTGGGCAGATCAAGATGAGGTGCAATAATCAATGCTTAACCCTTTCTCCTTGTTTCCTGTGAGTAGGCAATGCTACTTACTGCCTTTACAAACGCCTACCGCAATTCACCCATAAGCTATGGTTAGGACGTGTGATAGAACTATACTAGAAGTGGATAATCACATAGCTAGTAGGCCATCTCTGGGGCGAGCAGGCCATACCAGCAAGACTGACCGAGTATTTATTCTTACATCTTATAATCAATCATCAATGTTGTTCAACGTTTAACTTTAAATGCATAAGCAAGCGTAAACAGCGACCGAAAATTTTGTTTTTCAAGTTCTGACCTCGTCTCGTCGTCCAATGTTCAACGTTCACCCTCCTCATAGTATGTCGAAAGCGAGATTCTGATTCCTTTCCTCTCAGCGGATCGGTATTCCTGACCAATAATGATAACCATCTAGGTCACGATCCCGATTTGAGATGACTACATCACGAGGGAGCAGAGAACCCCAGTTATCGTTGATTCTTTTGTTCCTAATTGGATTTTGCGTTCAGGTGGTTCCACTCGCGGCCGAGCCAGCACAAGTCATTCTAGCGCTGAAGGATTTCGATCACGGTGTGAGGATGAACTCAGTCTTGAGCTTCGAACGTCCTCATGACCACCCATGTACGCCACAGCTTCCTACTAAGGGGTATTATGGCCGTAGGATGGCCGAGGGAAGGGCTGTTATGGTGTGGCCATTCTCTCATTGGTTTGGGTGTGTGGGGACCTGGATCGTTCAGAGGCCTAGATCGACAATGGAAGTCCTCTCGTTGCATCCTCAACGCATGTTGGGTGATTAAAAGCCAAAGTTTCCCCCCAAAGACTTGGTTCTGTGCTGAATCCTGTTGACTATTTCTGGTAAGCCCTTGATGGATACCGGGAACAGTCACACGGCAACTCATCATTGTATTTATAGGGTATCCGTCCTTCCCGAGGTGATTCATACACCTGCGCCACGGGACTAGTTGTCGACAGGCCATTTACAAAGCCCTGAGCGTTGAACACCTTCATCTGTAATCCATTACACACGCCAAAGATTGATCTACCCTGGTGCGATGGTTATAAGGAGGCACATTAGCTTCTGAATAACCCTCTCCTAATGCCCATGATGTCCTCCCTTGAAGCAACCCAATGTCCTCCTGAGATAATCGATATGATCATCGACCATTTACACACGGATGAAGTATCCCTTCTCGCCTGCAGTCTCGTATGTAGATCGTGGCTACCATCAGCACGGTTCCACCTCTTTACAGATCACCCAATCGTATTTGACGCCCAACAGTTCATTCGAGAGGCGCGTTTGAGCCGAAGCGCAATATCGTCATCAACATCCAAGTTATTGACCCTCGTCGACAACCCCCTCAGCACCCTCGCACCATTCTTCCGCCAAATCCGCATATCGGGTCCCTCAAGCGACCCTTTCATAATCTGTCCCCGCTCCCCCGTATTCGAGGCTGCCCTCACCCGTGTGGGCATCTTCACTGGCGTGCAGCACCTCATCTTGGAGGATATCGCATGGGCCATCGGCGGCGTTGGCCGCAGTGCAGTTCCGACGGCCTTCCCGGATCTCTGTACCCTGGAGATGGCGCGCGTACACTTTGGCGCCGGTTGTGAATTCGTGAACCTATTGTATGGGTATAAGGGGCTGAAGACGCTGAGAATGGGAAAAGGGATTCGGTTTGTAGCTAGGAAGCGGCCAGAGGATGGTCGAATAGCCCCGTTGCTGTCTGTTGTGCTGGGGAGACTCCATACTCTTGTGGTGGATGATGTGGCGAAGATGGGTTTTATCCTGGATTACCTTCCACTCTGTCACGCAGCTGGGTCCAAGATGCAGAGCCTCGTCTTGAGGGGGATCACGGCATGCCAAAGACCTGCTGTCGACCGCCTTCTGTTGCACTTTGCATCATCGCTTCAACACCTTACTCTTGATTTTGCACGGCCTGGCCAAGGTGAGCTACCTGATTCTCGTCGTTGTTATAACCTATCAACAATTAATAGTCCAAGCTGCACACATGCTCTCATTGGCTCATCTCCACTCCTTGCGTAGCCTGACGTTTGAAAATATCCTTATGTACACCGAATACGCTGTCGATGAGGCGCGAGAGGTCGTGTCCGAGGTCTTTCAAATCCTCTCGACAATCCCCAGTCCAAAATTGGGATTACCCTCCACACTCAAACACGTCACCCTCCACATCTGGCTGCTCAACTCGGTTGCGGAACTCGCCGCTGTTGATTGGTCAGCCCTCGAACACGCCCTGCTCGCGTTGCCCGCGTTGGAGGTATTCACCACTAGGATGTGGGGTGTGTCGCGGGCTATGCTATTTGAGGACCCGGGTCATGGCGCCCAAGATACGCGCCAACCGCTTGCAGGACCCGACGGTTGGATTAGGAGGAGGATGCCGCGGCTGGATGCGAAGGGTGTATTGAGCTTTGAGGGTGTTCCACCACCGCCGATATTGGAGAACCCGATGGCGAGGAATTGATCGGGAATGGGGATGGAATTAACGCGGTGGAGCTGGATCGCATTCATGATACCCGGTAGCCTTCTGCTGGCGCCATACGTTCAATATATCTCTGGTGCAGGTTGTGGACCTTCCATGCGGTGCCAATAATCATAAGGTTGCTTGACTGGAGAAGCAGAAGCACTTCAACTCGTTCTTTGAAGCCGTTTCTCATGTGGAAGGGTCCCCGAAGTCGTTCTACAGCACACAGCCTGCCCTCGGTCGACGGTCGGCGAGGGATAAATCTCGACTCCATATCATGATTGGATTGCCGCGATGAAGCCCCGACGGGGATGTCTTTGGCCACACATTCTCAAGCTGTCACTTGCTGTGATTGTGTTCCGTCCAGTCTTGACTAAATGTGTAATGGTCGCCGGTCACGGATGCGGGGGTGGCTCGTGCGGAACTGGATCGCTAATTCTTGGTGAATTATAGATATCAACCCCGCTTCCACATGCTATGATGCCATTCAAACACATTCGTGATATTTTGATACCCGAGCATAGCCCTTCACCACCATCGTGTTTAGTGATGAAAACAAACAATTGCATTCCAATCCGATTGAACAGTGTTCTGAGCATCAATATCGATAACACCACGCAAATGTAACCTATTGAATGGGCGCAGCGTACCAAAGGATCAAACGCCATTTAGCATATCAGCAGCATCCACCCCATGGCCAATGTTCACAAAATCGAGAACTATGAATTGTGGATTGCGATTTGCCTCCGAGAGCGGGATGCACTTGTTCACTTGTGCGATTATCCTACAAAAGGAGAAGAAAACGATGGTCCATACTCGAGTCAAAGCACTCTCCACAAGAAAGGGAACTCACGAGGCGACTCCATTCGTCGTCGGCGCGTCCAAGGGATCGCTTACGATCACACCACCGCCAATGGGGAGTATGTTCTTGTTTAGTGAGTGATTAATCATATACGTATGATCCCCTGTCGACAGGGGCCCTGCGATGCGGTCAACGCTGCACGGGAAGCCTGCGTCGGTCACGCTGAATGGAGTTTCCCAGACCTTCCCGATGATGATTGGGACCTGAGCACTGCGGAACAGGAACAAGGGGAGGTGGACTTACCATTTCGAACTCGGGCAGGATGAACGGAACGAGCGATGTGTCTGCGCCTGCGTCGAGGAAGACGACGACACGCTTCTCGCTGTCAATCAATTCGCCTAGCGTGGGCCAGTCTGTCGCTTTCATCGGTATCGATGGGGGTACATACGCCAGCGGAGATATTCCTGCCCGGTCGAGTTTATTACTAGGTTTTGAGACAAAATTGAGCGTGCTCACCAGCATTATCAAAGGCGGTCTTCCACTGGCCCTGCACGGCAACACCCTCGGGGTTTGTGAACAGCAGGGTGAGCACCTCGTTTGGATTCGCGTCTAGAAAAGTTTTGACGGTGTTGAGGTAGTCTTCGACTTTGCCGCCATCGAAGATGAGCTAGCGTTGGAATTGGCGCTGGTGAGTAAAATACGCGACCTCTCATCTTGAATGTGGGCTTACACAACCTACTCATTTCAGAATTTGTTACGGCCAACAGCAGTCAATGACAACATACTAGTATGACAGAAATGGAGCTCCCCGTTATGCCTGTCGTCGATTAGGTGAGTTCGTCCTGGTGCGAATGTTCGGATATAATGAGACCGGAAACGCACTCATGTGCTTGTGCTTGCAACAAGCGGACCCCAGATGCGAGCTGCGTCGGAATATCCACCTCCTGATCGCGTCCAACTGCAATCGCAGATGTGACTATGACGAAGCCCAGGCAATACAATGGACTACGGTTACCCACGTATGATCGGATCAGTGCTAAATGCGAACGAATCGTGGGCGCCAATGAATGTCACATTTCCATAGCTCCTGGAACAGAGCTCTGCATGTCCGTTGCACACAGTTGCCCTGCAGCATGATCTTCTGAATAAATGGCACCATAGGAAGAAGGGTGTTCGTTCACCTTTTTGAGGGTAACGTGCTGGCTATAGCACTTTGAAACAGCGAGCCGATCGCGGCTGCAAGGTATGTCGCAGTTGTAAAGCTGAGGGAAATCATTGTGGCACACTTTCTGGTTAGGATTGATGTTGGTAGGTGGCCCCCAAGTCGGATGTGGGTTGGAACTCACACAGCTCCCAGGAATGTATGGTTGATATACAGGATTCCATTCCTCCATTTTTAGGCCGAGAAGACAGAGAACTTGTCAAGCATGTGCACGAGAATCCGAAGCTGCAGGGCTGGAAAACATGGCTCACTTCGGCTCCCATACGTCTTCATCGAAGCCTCATCGGTGGACATGCACCCATGAACGTTGATCTTCCTTCAAGCTATTGCCCAGGCAACGAAGCCTATTAATGTTTAACAGAGCCTATGTTCGAAGGAGCGATCCCATGTTACGAGCATCCATTCACACAAAGAGCTATCTATACCACTAGCAGAATGCACACAATATACTGCCACATGGGAGGGAATAAAAAGCACCAGAACATGAGCTAAGACTCTTGCATGATCACCGTACGATTTGAATCAGCCTCGTGATAGTGCGTCGTGCCCCTCCAAAAGCCGACTCCACAGTGTACGGACGCCTGCATAACAGAGATAAAGATTATTGAATGGCTCAAGCATATAATTTACAGAACTACTTTTGATTTGCAAGCGCGTTGGCATGCCTCGCGGCATCTCTAGCCCTGTCAATTGATTCAGCTGTATGGTATATAGTTTAAAAAAAGACTGACCGAAGTGCAGGATTTCCGGGCAGAGATCGGGGAAGTGGACGTCCTGCTTCTTTAGGATCGGTCACTGGATTGGCCGTTGAAGGTGACAGAGGCCAAAGAGCATACCCAAGGTTCTCCAGTATCTCCCTACGATGCACCAAGTGGCTTCTCGTGTTGCAAGACCCACATCGTGCAAAGTCATTAAAGTAGGGTTGATTCTCTGGCCTGAGGCTCTGCAGCACCTCTCCCCGTTCTGGTTCAAGTATCGCCATTTGGGAGGACCGAAGATTCATTCCGCATAGTGTAAAGGAAAAAGTACGACAACCAGGTGCTCAACATCGACCTCATTTTGCTATGTACCTGACCAGTAGGAGGATCCAAGTATGTCGCAATGATTGAATCGATAAATGCGGTTCGGGTTGGGAATCGAATGTTGTCTGCGAAAGGTGGAAGCATCACCGAGCGGCTATTGTCATGAACGTCACAGTAAAATTGCGACTGAGGGTGGATAAAAATTATGTCTGGGTCATCAACGTCAAGCTCATGGCGAGGAGTTGTTGGCTTGAGGTACGCTGAGTGGAGAAATGTCCTCGGCTCACTTGGGTCGAAATAAATGAATTCTGTAAAACGTCTATCAATGCCAGTGAAAAGTTCATACGGCAGGCATTCGATAATTTTGGTGGAAGCTAGTTGAAGGTCCTTATCTGCAACGATGAGGTGAAGAGAATTGAGATTGCAGGGGATAAAATGAATGAATGCAAGTGCATCTCCTCCCCACACCAAACATTTGATCTGTGCATCCGAGAGAGCACAAGC
The DNA here is from genome assembly GCA_036937095.1 of Phaeolepiota aurea. Taxonomy (NCBI): domain Eukaryota; kingdom Fungi; phylum Basidiomycota; class Agaricomycetes; order Agaricales; family Squamanitaceae; genus Phaeolepiota; species Phaeolepiota aurea. Next base: position 31,915 of record JASFDG010000211.1, read on the forward strand.
AGATTTCAGACGAGTCTTCTGGGATACTAGGGAGTAAGGGCTAGAGTCGTAGAGGTGTAGCATTGGTGGAGGTGACAATGGTTCGTTGGGAATGCAGCATTGAAATTTAAACTCAACAACCACATGGTCACGGTGTTGTTTGTTGTTTTCACATGTCCAATCGCTGGTAGTTGTGGGCGTATGTGTGCTCGTCTTGAACTCTGATAAAAATGGTTGGCCAATTTCAAGTCCTTTGTTAATAAAGCCAATGGCACAAGCTTAGGTATATCTCAATTTTTTTTTGGAAAAATATACAGTTGTCCCCTCTCTCTGCGCCACCCACTGGCTCTCCTCGCGCTGGCATAAGAAGGAAAGGAAACCTACAGTGTCCCATACGCATTTTCTTGCTCCCCCAACGCACAACCGCACCACAGAAGCAGCGCTATGCGCCCAACATTGTCCTGGACCTCGAACATCAGGGCCTCGGGCACCCGGGCGACGACAGGACGCCACCAGCCACCACCGCTGTGCAAGTCGATGTGGAACACAGATTCAGATTCGGACATGCTGTACCACTCCCACCCCTCGCGCCACTGGTCCGCTCACGTGTAGGCCTGATGGGTCGCTTTTAATAATGAGCTGCCACAGTTGTTGTGGCACGGTAGGCGATGCTCGGCACGAATGCATTGCCGCTCTGCATTGTGGACCTTGTTCAGTTGTAGAATCCGTGTCTGTGCTGGTGGCCACATAAGATGTGTGATCAGGGTATTCCGTGTTGCCAAATGTGGCCTGATAAGCTGAAAACTTCACAGTTGGGGGTTGGAGGCATGGATCCGGTGTGTGTTCCTTGGGCATGTCATGATTGAGCAATAATAATTATGCTCGGGTGAATGTGTGCAAAGTAAGTGAGGGGTTTCAACCATGGCTGCAGTCGACACAAAAATACCGTGGATGATGAACGCCGCACTCCTATGCCACCAAACACAAACTTGGGAGATGTAATGACCATATCGTTTCCCTCATGCCTGCCATGGGGGGCGCAGTCAAGTTTCACTGGCATTGCACCACTTGCTGATTGATCCAAGTATTGCCTTTGTCCAAGCATCGATGTGAATATGCCAGATGGCTCAAGACACCATTGTTCTTGATTTACTATATATACATCATACTTCTTAGGTTCTCACCTCCACCCATTTACAAACAACTGAGGTGAGTATTCTTTTCTGTAAATACCTTCCATATGCTCATAATGCCTCATAGTTTATCTAGATACTTATACATATCATTGACTCCGTGTACGAGCAGCTGAGTTTATCCAACATCCCTCCCTGTTTAACATTGGCCACAGGATGGCCTCCTGCTCTTCAAACGACCCCAAAACACCCCCACTGACTGTACCTCTGGACGAGCAAATATCCTCTATGAGTGAGGAGATCAATGACTTGGT
>JASFDG010000212.1:6789-19361 GCA_036937095.1 Phaeolepiota aurea
TAAGAACACTCACAAGTAAACCGCTATGCGGTTGCATTCTCAGAGGTAAATAGCCTACTAAATTCCACCGGCAGCGGCGTTCGTGAAGGGCTAAGGATCTGGTGCCGGCGCCAAAGCGGCTCAAACTGAAAATATATCTTGGTGTTTGGAAGCTTTCCAAGATGTATGTATACCTGTGAGATCGCTTCGTTTGGGCCCGCAACAATGAATTAGGGACAGGTGAATTGGGATACGGTTTCTCAATGTCCCCGAGCTTGGTCTTGGCCCCACAGATACGGCGCCTCAGATTCCTTGCCACTCATTTGTGCTAATTGGGGACAGGCTGATCACTGGGGTATTGGCAGACAAGCCAATCGAGCGGACGGGGATGAATTTGAGGGTCATCTGACACGCACGCGAAAGATATCGCTGTCTATATAGGGTCAGAAATTTATGCGGGGTTATGTCAAAATGGAACATAAAATTGGCGGCCGTTGTGGTAAACTATGGTGGCTATTATAAGCACAATATCAGATGCTATACACTTGGACAAATGAGGACTATGACTGCCGTGATATTTGAACGCCTCAAATATGATCTGGCATTTTTTATAAGTTGCGAAAAATACCTTGACGAAAATCAAAAACAGAGGCTGAATTAAATCACCTGTACAAGCGATGCCTGGACCCACCTTTTGTCCAGTTCGAATATCTCTGTCAATTATGAGCCGAACATTCTGAATTTTTACTTGTGTAATCTATTCTAGACGAAAAAGTGGGGTCTTTCTGAGAAATACCACCGAGATCGATCTCAACAATCGTAGCCTTTTTCTTTGGAAAATGGGTTAGAGTTCCTTATAGCCAAGGTACATGCCCATTCGTCTATCATTGCTGTATCGCGGCTGACAGTATGGTCACATCAGGGCTACTATGTGGAGCTGTCGAATGGATGAGGTGGTTATCGTTAAATTGCATCATGGCATATGACGGGGGCGGTAGGTTTAATGGCATCTAAACTCAAGATCAGTGGACCCACCTACCATGGTTATGGCGAACCTATTGAATCTAAATATGATGCAAGTTTGCAAGGACAAGAATGTTGTATATGACCGCACGCAAGCGCTCATAACGAGTCGGTATCATAATGGTGATGGCGATGTGATGTCACTCCCGGTATGTTTTGATATTACAGTTGTCTCTGATTTACAACCCAGCCCAGAGACGTTTGACAGGGTGGTGGCGTGCACGGAGGCGTGGACTGTGATAGGAGGGCCCTTGCGGCGACTCACGAAAATTCAAGTTACATGGCCTGTGGAAGATATTAAAAAAAGTTGCGCTCGGTGGTGTTGATAAGTTAGTCGTGGCGAGGAACAGCGCTGGAGCATAGCGTGAGATTGTTACGTGTCTTGGACTCTCATTTCTTTCACCTGGTAGTCGGAGCTTGGCTGAACAGGACTGGATATCGCAATCAAGCTAGCGGCGCCCGTAGCTCTTGGCGCTCTGTCTTGTTTCTCTTCTGCAACGGTAGTCAGTATTTTCCAAAGGCCGGGAACTTGGGCCTCCAGCTTTTCTGACATCGGTCGCAAGCGTGATATGGAACGCGATCACATGTCAGCCTCTCCGAACTAAAAATACCGTCTCCACCTCACCACTGTTGAGCAACCATCTAGCCCAATATCACCGAATCTATATGTTTTGACGGACAATTTCGATACGAGCTCTGGGTCCGCATAGAGTGGCCAAGGCGTTTTGTATGGACCCTATTACTACTCGGTATGGCGGCGAGGAACTGTCTTCTAAGGCTCAGTGGCTGACAGGTTTTCGCGATCGGTCCAAAGAAGACAAAGATGAGCAAACACACTCAGAATCCCTATAAGAATGTCGCTGCCCCCCCTGTCTTTCTTTATCTTTTCTTTCCTTCTTACTTTCATCTTCTCCGATCCTGGTGATCACTCCTCCTTAAAATTTTCTACTCCATAACACTTCACCTTCACCTTATTGCGACGGGCCTCGCCTTGATTATACAACAACCTATCACTACCTTCTTTCATACTTTAACTAATCATCATAATCATGGTCGCCTCTACTCCTCGTTTTACCCTGCTCGCCGTTTTCGTCGGTCTCGCGGCGATCTCACAGTCACCTGCAAACGCCATTGCCTTGGATTCGCGCCAGCGAAGTGCTGATATGCCTGCGAGGGGATCTTGGTCGAATGTGACGTGCAACGATGCAGATACGAAAGGCGGAAAGGACACGCATTTGGAAGGGGTAATGTTTTGAAAATCATCCGATTTTGCACAACTCATCTGGTATGGTAGAGGAATCTTAACTGGGGCTTGGCGCGCTCTGTTTTGCGGCTATCTGGTGTCCTCATGCGTCGCGATCAACGGGAAGGTGGGTTATTGGCGTTTTAACTACGCCAAACTCGTTCAAGCATATATTTTAGCCCAGAACATCATTGTGTTTCCCAACCACAAGGATGGCGCTCATCTTGTGTCGACGGTTTCTTCTCGCGGTCCTCGCCATCAGCGTCCCGATCTCAAGGCAACCAAGGCAGATAGGATTTCGAGGCGCAGCGAAAAAGGACAATCGGGGATGATTGAAATAGTCTCACAGTCTGGGGGCGAGGGCAACAATAATCGATCCGGACTTATGTGCGCGAGCTCGGACGGTCATATGCAATCATGTGAACTTGGGGACATTTACCTGCTTGAGATCCAAAATTTGCGAAGTGCCGAGATGAACCAGAACAATTCCATGGTTCAGCTCCGCACAACGGACAAGAGCGGCAATCCTACGATCAATTGTATAGCATATAATCTGACTGCCTCTGGACCAGCTCAACTCACTCAGTGGCCATGTTCCGCGGACGGAAAAGAGGCACCCGAGAAACTGTTCAGCTACAATAACTCGTCTAATGAGCTTCGCCCCATAACTTCCCTACGGGAGAATGCCACGGACTCCAGCAATGCGACTTCGAGCACAAATTTGGCAGGCCGCGCAGAGAATGTCACCCAATCGAATTCGTCTTATGCGAGAAATGTTACTCTCTTCTTCAAGCCTGCTACAGCCGCGGCAAAGGAAGTTGCGGGTAATTCGTCTGCGTCGACGACGACGATGACCGCGACTACGACCGTCACAGTTACAAGCATGGTGACGCCTACATCTGATGTGTTCTCTCAGGCCGACATTACTGCATCCATGTCTGATTCTTCTGTGCCAACCTTGTCGGCATCATCGACCTCAAGCAGCGAGTCTGTGTCTGCTACCACTTCTCTGGCTGCGCTTGAAGTAGAAATTATCGCGTCCACAACGTCGGAATCAATAACGAGCTCGGCAGCAGCGGTCGGCGAGTCTTCGACATCTAGCACTGATTCTGCGAGTTCATTCCCAACAACAACCTCTGCGTCCGCCTTGGCCACGAGCTCTGGAGCGCAAGCGTCGCCAACGATGATGCTTGCAGCCATCGCCGGCAGAGGTCAGAGAATTTTCAAGGCAGAGTCGAGGTGAAGCTTTCGTGCGATTGTGTAATAATAGGTAGTCACAAAATGATGCAGGGTTGAAAAACACAATGCGCGACATGTGCCTGATGAGTAAGCGTCGATGGTAACCATGGGCGTGACCAAGTGTGACATCACCCGTTTTCTCTTCCTCCTTTCTTTCCTCTTGAGTTGGGGACTATCTCGTCGCTGTTACGCCTTTGGGCCCATACATTCCTTTTTCACTTCCTCTCTTTTTGAAATACTAAAAAAAATGACATTTTTCAAGCCACGCCATCGACGCGCTGCAATGAATCGTCGGCAGTTGGGATACTCTCCAACCATCACTTCCTTCTTCACCGATGAAACCGAGCGTCCAGGGAAAGGGAAAGGTCATTTCGACGATTTCACCTCATTGTTGGGCATACCGACGGACGATTGTGAGTTCTTCTCTCTCCCCTGAATGTTGTTCCATCCTGTCCATGTTGATGAATGTACCCTCCAGTTCCATTCCCCTTACCAGAGGAAACTAGTTCCTCTACAACCAGCGACATGCCCATTACAACGTCTTCCACACCAACGACAACCTCGACAACCTCGACCACGTCGACGTCCTCAACTGTTCCGTCGACGACGCCTACAGTTATTCCAAGCACACCAGTAGGTTGCTTTAATTGGTCTTCCGCTGCCATCTCTCATCACCTATTTTCAGACAACCCGTGTCAACGTAGTCACTCAGCCATTAACTGCTATCGTCACAGTGTCAAGCACCCCGACACGATCTGCCACTAGTATTGCTGCGGCTACCTCAACTGAGCCTACCAGCCCTTCGTCAGGCGTTGGTACAGGTGCGCTAATTGGTGGCATTGGGGCTGGGATCATAGCCATTGTTGTTATCGGATTTGCCGCTACATATCTCATTGTAAGCCTCATTCACCAAGACCTGCGTTGTCCTTTCGTCTGACTCATGATCATCAGCGTCGTCGTAAGCGAGATAACGATGAAAATCAGTTCAACGCGCATGACTTCCGCCGTTCGGCCGTCCTCATGGATGACCCTCCAACTCATCAGGATACAATCAATGCTGGCTTCAACCCCCGGCCTCCTGCAATGATTGAACGCCGTTTAGCGTCCCCTGTACCCACCTTTGGGACGCAGTACGGTATACCAGGCCCAACTCCCAATGCAAACGAAGGCTATGGAGGCTATGACCACAATCATGCTTGTTATGGTGATAGCCCCACCGGATACAGTGCCAATGACCAACAAGGGCCTTACCAATCATTTGCACCCGAACAAGCCATGTACCACAACATGTCCCCACCGATGACTGGCAATTCTATGAATCCTATGTTGCCGCCAACAGCATATGGTCAACCCCATTTCTCCCCTATTTCGCCGGTTTCTCCTATGGGGCAACCAACGTATGAAATGCAAGGGAACCCTGTTATGGGTTCGGTATTGAGCAGACAGCCTTCATATGAACGAAGTCAGGAGCCTTCCGCCCCAGGACCAGGTTCTGGTCTTTCCCGACAGGCTTCGGTTGCAGCGATTACTTCTTACCCTGCAGTGCTACACCAACCAAACTTGCGGGGCCCTGCAAAACAGCCAAGCCCTCCCAGCCAAGAGCGCAACGAGGAATCGGCCGATCACCATCATTCGGGTGATTACATTGACCTGGATAGGTCCAGTGTATCACCCTTCCAGGCTGAGCAATACGCAGCCATTTCTCAGAAGTTAAACACACAGGTACCCTCAGGGCTGAACACTCCAGCCGTTAACAAAATACTTGCCAGTCACCAACAAGATGATCTCCCTCCTCTGCCGCCAAAGCCTACTACCTCACCCTTCGCCGATCCGGAGCCAAGCCAGCGGCCTGTTTCATCAGAATCTGCATTGCAGGACCTGCAATTCCCTGTTCCTCCATCCCCACCAGCATCCTTCTCATCCCGCTATCGCGTCGACTCAAGTCCACCAACACTCCCTGAAATCTATGTGCAGTCACGCGCCTCTGTCAATTCATACTCTGATTATCAACTGCCGTTGGCACGATCCACTCCAGCTCCGAGCCCTCTGGCCAGTTCAACCCCTGCAATTGCTGAGAATGGTTTGCCAGCATATGAAAGTCCTTTCGTGAACCCATTCCCTACTACCCCGAGCCCTATGGCATCGAGCTTTGGCCTACCCATCACCCCCGTTAAATCTGAGACTACGATACATCATCCTCCAGCGGGTGTAACCAATAACAATGCCAATTCCGTAGACCAGAAGCAGCGTCCCCTCAGCACGGCCACTACGTATGAGGCTGAAGACGCTTATGGAGGTATATGATACCTCCTGATACCCCACCTTTACCTACTACTCCTTCTCTTTCGTGGCTCACATCTCCATTTGGGTAGCCAAACCGATTACATTTGCAGACGAGGCTGCGGTCTGGAATCCAACCCTCTTTTGCGCTGCATTTTTATGCGCCAGGGATTGAGCTGGGATCTCTGTAACCCCCTGGCCGCCGTTGCGTTATGCGTTGTATATCCCCAAGCTATCTGTGCGGTCCGGTACCCTTCGCTTGTGGTTGACCTTGCTGTCGATTTCTTGATGATGAAACCCGTTTATGATACCCTTGCTATATATCACACCTCTTTAACTACCTCTTGCTTCTTTCTGCCGCGTGTATTTTTTTTTTGTGGATATTGGACCCAAGCAATACACGCAGTGCCTCCTTGCCGTTCAAGTTTCATTCCCGACCTAGAGGTGTGTATCAACTCACTCCTGGACGTTCCCTTCGTGAATCCGAATGCAGCAATTATGGTGTTCCAAGCATATCACAATCACTCCCACTGAACCCTATTGGGGTCGTTTCGTTGTTTTTGACCTCTGCTGACCATTCTGCCCAACGACGTTTTTAGGCCAGACACTCTTCACACTCAGGCTGGTCCAAACCGTTATCGTGTCCACCATTGGGGCCCAAGTGGCGTTTTTTTGATGTTTATTGTACAATGTGGCTCGCATTTGTTGCAGCTGTCAAGCCGCTTTGTCGCGTCCCGATAGCTATAAATCGGCGGTGGACAATGATTTCTCGGCACTGGAACCCCTTCCTCTCTGCGTTAGGCTTCGGGCAAAGGTAATAAAGTCAGACTCCCCACAGGCTGTTGACACCATGCCCTCTCTCAGGCAAATGGAAGAGGGGTCGGATTCGAACCAGGATGGCCGTACCCGCATTCATTCATACGACGAGTTCGTTCAAACTCCTACCACAGGCAGGACCTCGCGCAAACATCTTTCCCCGTGGCATTCGTACCCGACTATCCTGGAAACGAGAAATCGGTTCCTCCATGAAGCGTACATGTGGCCGATAAATCTATTTGCGGTGCATGTTAAACAATGTATGTTTTCCTGTATTGTGGGACAGTTTTTCGACGCAGTGCTTACCGATGTTTTTAAAGTTTTAGTAGACAACTATAGCGGAGCTTCGCTTCCGCCTAATTTGACCAGCCTCACCACCCTCGAAGCTGCCCTATCGCGACAACGAATGGATACGCTTACCGCAGTTCCGGCACTGAATCGGATTGCTGAGATAGCTTGCAACGAGAGGGGAACCCCGCTGAGAAACCATGATGCACTAGCAGGGGAAATAACATTCTCCTTGAGTGAGCGTTCGAACACTACCCAACGGTGGCAAATCCATTCCCTTGTAAGCCTATCTCGGACTATGCCCAGGTGATGCAGGAGACGACTGACTTGGTACTCGAACCCTAGCCTTGCAATAAGACAACGTTCGTCGTGCCGATGACTGCCTTGGTTATCCCCCCTTGGGAGTTCAGCGCCACCGATATGGCCGATTTTGCACACTATCAAAGTGTAAGTAATCACCTTTGGGTTGGGTCCCCCAGTCGGCTTACGCCCCAGTTCTTCTAGTTTCAACGCAAGGCTGGCAAAGCCGCGTTAAATCGCTCCCATGCAGTCTGGGCTGCGGTACGTCGTCCAGACCATCAAACACGTACCAAGACTAATTAATCCATTTCTTCAGATCTACGAAGCCTGCAAGTTGACCAGATGTCACTTCTTCATTGTCACCAACTACACAGGATGGGTATTTGGATATTTCCATGGCGGTGAGACTGAGATCTGGTCATATCTTAGTTTCCTGCAACTAATCACCCACGTCCCAGATTACGCGATGGCCGCAATCACTCCCTGCCTGAATGGACGGTCAGAGGACTCTCATGGCTGTAGCGTCCTTGGAGCGGCGCTTTTTTGGTTGGAATCGAGCCTTGATGATAGCCAACAAAAGTTACTCAGCGGTTGACCTAGCAGAGCATACCCTTTATATTAATACCTCAACACGCCTGATAACCGTCATTTAAAGTGGCACGAGCCATAAGAATAAGGGAGCTGCGACTCAAAAAAATACACCAACCCTCTCCCTCAGGAGCACGCGCGATTGTCAAGCGCGTGCACTAACCAGCAAAGTTTCAAAACATTATATCCCTATCATGAAATACAAACGCCTCCTTCTACGCTTCCGAAAGCTATCAGGCGATCAGCAGCCCATGGTGACGCCATCATAAGGGCCTGTGAACAATCCATACAATGTCAACTCATCAAAACTGAAAATCAAGTGATAAGCAAGGCCTACCATCATGATCTTCGATGTTTCCAACAAAAACATTGAGCGCATCTCCTGTGGAACAGCGTTCGTCGGTATTATCCTGCCCTAATCCAGATCTTGAGGCCATTGAGAGGAGTTATAACCTCATGAGGATACTTACCGGGACAATCATCCCACGACTCATCATCTTGGATGTGTTTCTCCCCAGAAGGATGGTGGAATCCAAGGAAACATCCTAGCACACATGCAGCGGAGTTATATATCTGAAAGCGGAACGCTTACCGGGCAGTGTGGGCACGAGATCTTTTCTACATGGGACGGCAGAGTGAATTGGTACACAGAGTAAACTCGCAGAGAGTAGCGGCGTACTTGTTATTAACATGCGTGATGGGGACAGTGGAGTCCAAGAAATCGGCAAATGCTTGGTTGCCCACCTGTGAGGAGGGTTAGCCTGATGCGCTGTTTCATACAAATGGAAGCTAACGCGTGGAAGACCATAACCAATCATCGTTATTTGAGACCCAGGAAGCGCAATTGAAAGCCGGACAGCATCTAGGACGGACAAAGCGGCGCCTGGATGGTATAGTTAGCGATGTGGTGGACAGCCACATCAGAGTTCCATACCTAATGAATGCCCAACCAGGGTGATACTGTTGGTCTTGTGCGCCTGCATGGCGGTTTTGGTACTATTCAAGACAGAATTGGCCATCCTTTTGAAAGATTAGTTAACGCACTAGACAAACCGATGAACATACTTTGCGTGTTCACTGGCGAACCCATCATGGACTTTCAACGAGGGATCGAGTCCAGGGAAGAGGCTTGGATCAAGGCGTTTCAAGGCAAATTCGCCGTCTGTGATAAGTGGCACGCTATGAAAGCCTTTTAATATCGTAAAATCGCCTTAACATGGATATATGCACATTTTTGAGACGTCAGTTCCCTGATGAGCAACGATTATAGTCTGTGAAAGTCGAGGCTAAGCGCAACGTTAGATGGAGAATAGATAGAAAGTCGGACCTCCAACGTTGGGTCAAAGCCAACGTACCAGAACTGTACATCAACGCCATCACCTCCAGAGGCGACGGGCTGGAAGCCAGAATTTGCATCACAATTAGCTGCTCTTGGATTAGGAGTCGCAATTAGGCTTTGATAAGCACCTACCGCCACAAGTCCAGGTCAATATTTGCGATGGCGGGCAGTAGCCAGCGCTAGCAAAGAAGGAAAACGGTTTGAAGGCGGCAATCTGAGAACCGCTGAGCGTAGTGATTGATGCAGCACGTCGAAAGGAAAGGCTTAGCGCCTGAGCAGACAGAAAGAGAGTAAATAAGGAGAGGTAAGAAACGAAGGGCATGATTATAATCTGGGAACGAAAAAGAGTAGGACGCACGACGATATAAGGGGGATGCGCACACGGTCGCTGGCTTTGGGCCTTTGCAGCGATCATAAACACGGTCCGTGTATCAAGCGATCCTGTTGGATACTTGACTACTGCCAAGTAACGCCGACCATCTTTAGGATCTCTGTTCTGCAGAGGTGATGGTCCACATCATCAGGTTGCCTTGGGATTTTGTTGATCTGAGAGAAGGGCCATACAAGTTGCACAAAATGATATCCAGTCATTCATTGCATTGGTGGTTGGATTTGCGCTACGTTAAAAGTACCGGGAGTGAGGACACTCTGGCATCAGTGGCTGTACAATAGGTATGCCATCATTTTCGCCCAACATGTTTACATGCTCGACGGTCCTGACCACCATCAGACGCAGAGCCCAACTTGTTGGTCCCCATGCCATGCTCTCCCAAAGATAGCACAAAGCACACAAAGTTCGAACCGTGGAAATCCGGCAGAACTATTTCCTGCATATCCAAGAAGCCCAGTGGACCTGGCACTGGCTGTTGGGAGTAGATGGCGAGGAACTCACCTCCTGGGGCTCAGTGATTCACCTGACCTAACTTTCGCTTAGATCGAGCCTTCTTCGATTCCTATCCTCGTGCTATCAGACCCGTGCTGGCGAGTGTCCATGCGTGGTGCGGACATATAAATTGTGGAAGAATTGTGCACGTCGTCCATCAGTGCCGGCCCTGAGATTGAAAATATGCTAATCCTTGTCAGGCGACAATGATTTACGTTCGATCCACATGGAAGAAGCAAATATCCGTTGTATCAAACACTTCTTCGCTTCAGGGTTATGCATAAGATTATGCTCAAGAGGACTTAGAGCGTTCTCTAACTCTTCGCCAGCTTCCTCTCTCTTGCGTACCGGGCTAAGACGCGTATAAAGGCGTCATCACACTCATTTTTTGCTGGCTGGGGTCTATTCCAACCATGCCTTCCACTCTCTTTCAAGCTGTCTATTTATTGCTCGTCGCCTCCCTTCTTGCAGTTGGGCAGGTATACGCAGGCCTTCCCAACAAGATATATGGGGTTAACCTTGGTTCATGGTGTGGCTACACTTTGACTCGACGCATTGATACCAATTGAAGGATTTGATAGGTTGCTTCTTGAGGCCTGGATGCTCCCAGCTGGTATGTTTGAATGCGTTTCAAAACCACGTTACTTGGTCTGAAAGAACGATGTAGAATGGATCGCCATGGGTGGCGAGCAGTGCAGCGACTGTTCCCAATGTATTGCAACAGAATTGCAAGTCTTGTTTCAATGATACTCTATAAGGCACCCCCTGACCACATCTCTTCTTTAGTGCTTTCGCTCGGGCCTATCCAGCTACTGTCGATAAGAAGTTCGAACAACATTGGGAGACCTGGTTTAGTCAGTCCGACGTCAACCAGCTCAAAGACGCAGGAATCAATACAGTCAGGATACCGGTGAGCTTCACAAATTTAGTTGTAATATCTTGCCAACTGATACTTCTATGAATTATTAGTTGGGTTATTGGATTGTGGAGGCACTTGTTGATCGCACCACTGAATTTTACCCTCGTGGAGGTATCCTTCAATTGGTTAGTTCGCAGTCGTTATTTTTGAATCCCATAAATCTCATTCGGGATCTTAGCAACGCGGTCTCAAGCAGCTTAAGGCCGCTGGGATCAAAGCCATCCTTGACCATCATGCCCTCCCCGGCGTTCAAACCGCGGGTCAAATGTTTGCAGGACAGTAAGTCGTGTTAACTGCCACACCTTCGCACTGATTCTCCAACGATTTTTCCACCAGATGTACCAACGATGTGCAGTTTTATGTAAGTTATTCAGAGAGGCACACGCAGTTTTCTTATAATTTTGTACAACAGACACCGAAGAATTACCATCGTGCATTGGTCTGGACTGCTGTTATGACAGCTTTATCTCATCTCGACCCCGCATTTGAATTTGTCGCTGCAATTGAGGCTGTGAATGAGCCAATCATGGATGCAACCCAAACTCCCGGTTACGGAGACTGTAAGCAAACGTGGGGAGTTTTTGAGATAAAATCTGACGAACTTTTGTTCTTCAGTCCAGAAGAATTTCGTGCAGGTTGTACGCGCTGTAGAGCTTAGCCTTGGGATTGTGGCTCCAGGTATATTCCCACAGCTCTCACATAGGGCTGCACCATGGCGTCGATCTTTCGCCTCCCGCCCTCACACTTCTCGCGCATCGTCTCCAAGCTCGCTTGCCCAGTTTGAAACATTCACTGGCTCTCTTTCTGATTCCTTTGCAAACGTCTCCAATCAGAAGAATTTGTTTAATGCGGAAGTTATTTCTGTGCTTGAGGACGCGCTGCCTATCATCATCCAGGTTGGCAATGAACTTGGTTTGGACAGTGGCATCAAGAACCTTGGCGGATTAAAGTCTGGCAAAGGGGGAAGTGTCAACAGGGAAGCATTAATAACCAAGTACGCTCGACAGAGCGAATCATTTTACGCACGCTCACGTTGGGGACCAGCTTCATGGATATCAATTGGCAACATAATAACCCAGCAAATCCCGCTGACGCGAAACTAGGACCGCAAGGATATGACAACCACTTGTACTATTCGTATGTTGACTATCTCATGTTCATTGCAAGGTTACTAACATATTTGTGGCTCACAGTTTCGGGGCATGTTCCACGCTGAGACTGGTTTCTACTGAGCTGACCATGGTTCTTAGGGTGTCGCGGCGCCTAATGAGGATGCGTACCTAACTCATCTCTGCAGTACGTTTCCGCCATTCTGTTGAATTTCCATGCATACTAGCTGGTTGCAGACCTCGACCGTATTCAAAACGACGCAGCGCTGGGGAACAGTCCCCTATGGTTTGGAGGTTTGCAAATCTTGCTTTGCCACCACGCATAATTCTGACCTCTTCCTGTAGAATGGGGTCTCCCTACGCAATTCCAGGCTAGTGATGCTTTTCTTCTAAAATGGGCCGATGCGCAGAAGCTTCAATACAGTAAAGACGCTGGATGGATTGTAAGATCAATGTCATCCGGTCATCAAATCATAGCTGATCACTGGACAATGAAGTTCTGGAACTTTAAAATCGAGAAATCCACGCTAGCCGGGGACACGGCAAGGCAATGGTAAGTTACTAGT
>JASFDG010000212.1:19458-33328 GCA_036937095.1 Phaeolepiota aurea
GGTAGTTACTAGTGCTCAAGTGCGAAAATTTCTCAAGCCGTCTTCTGGGTTAGGTCCTACATGGAAGGCCTTCGCTTGGGGTATTTCACACAGGACCCATCCCAACTTCATGATCCACATGTTTGTGATCCCTATATCAACCCTCCATCCCCATCGTCGGTTTAAGTCACGTAGCGCATGGTCCGTCGTGATCAAAATCTTTGCGGAGACGGCAACATTTTCATTATGATTCCCGGAACCGTGTAGCCTTCTCATCGGAAGATCAATCCTAAATTGACAATTACTCTTTGTGCCAATTTGGCTACCTCACGAGCTAGATGCTTTTGCCCACCTCCCGAATTCGATCTCGTTAAGTACTCCTGATTGATTCTTGAGGCAAATTGTGAGCATGAGGTGCTCACGCGACGCGTTTGATGTGAGATTATATGGGTCATGTTGATAGTCAGAAAGATAGATACCTGAAGCTGCATCTATGAGGGTTCCATCCTGCAAATTCTTTGAGGGAATCAAAGCCGCTTGACACGACGTGACATCTTCCATGTGATCAGGATACTGAGCTTTCTTTTCTGCCGATTAAGCAGCATGTTACATGAACCCTGCTACGCTGCCAGGTCTTCTGGTGCATATGCTTGGCCTGATTCTCTGATCTATTTATTCACTGGATGCGATGTATAAAACCTGGAGGGTTTAACTCAGGTGCCTTCCAAGTGCTGTATACACTCCTACAGGAGGCGAGTTTCTCGGAAGACCGTGACTACTGTGGCTTTGGACGCTATTCAACCAACATGCTGGACGTCCGTGTACTTGTGTCCCTTGTTATCGCAACTATTGTTCACGCTGCCCCTGCGCCACCTGCGCCACTAGGGGCCTTCTTGAAGCGGCAAAGCATTACCGCGCTTACTACAGCCCAGATTACAGCGTTTAGGCCATTCACGCATTTTGCGAGCACTGCTTATTGTGCAGCAAGCGCCACGAGCTCGTGGACCTGTGAGGGTGCGTTGATGTAACCCGTCTCGAGTGATAGCATGGCGTTGATTGTTGATGACACCTGCTAGCGAATTGCAATTCAAATCCTGACTTTATTCCCGTTGCATCTGGTGGCGATGGGTCTAGCGTGCAATTCTGTAGGTTAAATGTTGATCATGCCCGGCGATGCGGGCTACTCATCGCAACTGTTCTAGGGTTTGTCGGCTTTTCCCCCTCACAAGCGTCGGTGATTGTAAGTCACCAAGGAACTGACCCGGCGAAAATGTGAGTTACTATTCCGTCCAATGCATCTGGCCAATGCAGACATGTCGTACCTAGCCAAGCCCTCGCAACAGACGCAGACGCATTCCAAGAGTCACTCAGCGGATCTTTATTCCCTGGAATCAGCACCTCTGTTGAAGTACATAGTGGTTTCGCCAATGAGCATGCTAAGTGGGCCCCCCACCTCTTTGCTGAAGATATACCCCTTACCTGGCTAAAACCACAAGGACCGCAACCCAGATTCTTGCGGCCGTTCGCACTGCCATCTCTGCCCATGCAGCAACTAGGGTCACTATCGTTGGACATTCTTTAGGTATGTTTATTTCAAAGGACGGGATGATTCGTTGACATGATTGCCCCATGAACAGGGGCTGCAATCGCCTTGCTTGACGGTGTATATCTTCCATTGCATGTCAGCGGCGTCACTTTCCGCACCATTGGGTATGGATTACCACGCGTCTGTATGCATCCCTTTGGCACGAAACCCTGCTAACTTACTTGTTCCAATTGAAAGGTCGGAAACCAAGCGTTCGCAGATTATGTGGACTCTCACCTTTCGTTAACCCATATCAATAACAGGTATGTCAGCTTGACTGCATGTATTTCGCCGTCCCTGCTGATCGTAACGCCTTGAAGGGAGGACCTTGTGCCAATCGTTCCAGGTAAGACACATCATCTGACCGCTTTTCACAACCTGGTCATTTTTTCTCTGGCAAATCTAGGACGCTTCTTGGGATATCATCATCCTTCCGGCGAAGTCCATATCCAGGATTCTGGTACATGGGTCTCTTGTCCAGGTGAGGATGTCTCCGCGTTGATTCTCATGTGCACTCACTAATTCCACGGAAAACAGGACAAGACAACACGAGTAACCAGTGTACGGTTGGAGACGTGCCCAATATTTTCGATGGGTCGCTATCAGACCATGGTGGCCCATATGATGGTGTGACCATGGGATGTTAGCTAATTGTACCCCCGACGGCCGACAGGATGCTAAATAGACATCGTGTTAGTATATCGATTAGTATACGCGGCGCAACCGCGCGAAAGCTGGGTTCGCCTCCCTTTATTTATTCCCACGATTCCACACCTCTGCTTCCTGTTAAGCCAGCTTGTCTACTTACTGTAGATCTTGATTTGCATATCACACAGCTCTGCTCCCACTCAGGCTGGAAGCGATTATCAAACCATTGAACGTCCTCATCCACCAACCGTCCGACTTGGCGACGAGATTGTATGCCCATCATGCCATCATGTGCTCATCTGTGCATGGACGAATGTGGGCGGTCCTCAATACAAATTGAATAGGAATGTGTTCAGCTACAGGTTTTAGGATACCTCGTGCGTGTTGGCCTCACGCAGGATTTGATACCGTCTGACTGGTTTTGCAACCGACGGGAGACTGGCGATGCACCTTTAAAGCAGAACACCCGTAAGGGATATTGGCTCCTTGAAGCTCCTCCATGCGAGCCTGGTCTATGACTCCCATCAAGAGAAAATTTCCTTGCCAAGCCCTCGGATGACACCCAGGGGAATTGAAAGGACATCACCCAATTCACCCCAAATTCCGATTTTCGGTCGAAGAGCAAGCCTGGCTGCCGCGCACGTTTACCAACCTCTTCAGCTTTTCTCACTCGGTAAATCCTAAAGTAGGTCTAAAGCCTTCATAACTCCTGCGCCTGTCGTGTTTACCACTTGAGCCATACGACATCGAAGTGTTCGGTGTCTCGTACAACCACACGCGAAATACCTGACCCCTGGCGTTTTCCCCACGGGAACGAGATTATAAGTTTGGGCAATTCCAACCGGAATGTTACCTGGCAGCGCTAACGCGAGAGTGTGTTTTGAAAACCTGTACAACAATCGCCTTCATCCTTTGTCATGTTGGCCATTCATATCCTTACCGCTTTCGTTCTTGTAGGGGTTGTTCGCACTGCCCCTGCATTCCCGAATTTTCTGGGGAAGCGGCAAAGTATTACCACGCTCACCACAGCCCAGATTTCCGCCTTCAAGCCCCTTACCCGGTTCGCGGGTATAGCTTACTGCAACACAAACCAGACTGGCTTCTGGAACTGTGGGGGTGCGTTAATATCCCGCTGGCGCTTCATAAGTTGATTGGGTGAAATGCAGCAAATTGCCAAGCGAACGGTGACTTTAAACCCATGGCAGTCGGTGGCAACGGGTCTAGTGCTCAGTACTGTAGGTCAAACTTCAATCATAGCCGTGCGTTCGTCTTGCTGACTGTAATTACTGTAGGGTATGTGGGCTTCTCGCCTTCACAGGCATCAGTGATTGTAGCTCACCAAGGGACAGATCCAACAAAGATGTATGTTCCGTGTATCTTGACACCGTCTCATTATCGCAGACTCACCGGTCGAAGCCAAGCTATTGCGACAGACGTGAATGCGTTCCTGAAGCCAATTAATGGTTCTCTATTTCCTGGACTCACTTCAGCTTTGGAAGTTCACAGCGGTTTCTTGAGCGCGCATGCAAAGTGAGCGCTATTTCGTTTGATGAGGAAGGCCCACTTAAGTTAGGGAAAACCTTACAAGGTCCGCACCTCAGATTCTCGCAGCCGTGCACGCCACCATCAATACATATCACCCAACGAAAGTCACTATCGTTGGGCATTCTCTGGGTATGTCAAGAGGTCAATATCGAAACGTTCAACGGTAATCATCTGACGTCACTCTTGCACTTAGGTGCGGCCCTCGCGTTGTTGGATGGTGTATACCTCCCATTGCACGTTACCGGCGTCAGTTTCCGAGTCGTAGGCTATGGTATGCCCCGTGTACGTCAAATCTGTATCGCTCATTACTTTGATCCCGAGGCTTCTTGGTAGGTTGGAAACCAGGCATTTGCGAATTACGTAGACTCTCGTCTATCAGTGACCCACATTAATAACAAGTATGATATTTTTCGCACATCAACATCGTGCATGGAACTGCTGAACCGAAATTTTCTTCAGGAAGGATCCGGTACCCATTATTCCAGGTAAGGTTGTTTGTTTATACTTCCCCCACAAGTCGTCACCGTTAATACACAGGGAAATTCCTGGGCTATCATCATCCTTCTGGTGAAGTCCATATCCAAAGTTCTGGTGCATGGTCTGCTTGTCCAGGTGGGAGGGTTCCCTTTCAACACCTTAACACAAATCTGACACATGAGTTGGGACGACAGGGCAAGACAACCCGAGCACGCAATGCTCGGTCGGGAGCGTCCCCACTGTCTTTAACGGAACGGTAGCAGACCATAGTGGCCCATATGATGGCTTCACCATGGGCTGTTGAGAAATGATGACGCTGATGGAAAGGAACAGTTTTGTGACACGCGGTCTTTTTTTATGTTTTTTTTTTGGTTTACTTGGACTTAAAGGAAAGATAAAGAGAAGTTGATAAAGGCAGATGTAACCATGTATGTACTTTTATGGGGGTATGGATATCCATTGATGCGGAGGGTGAATGCACACTACTGATCGGTCAATTGGGTTCACGCAACTTGGCAAAGGTGCCAGCAGCATCAACATCGGAGTCCCAGACAGCGAGTTTACATGTTATATAAGATGCGATTGCACTGGGCCTTGGGGTGTCATCGCAATTGCAAGGAGCTTCTGGGGAAGGCTGAGGTATGAAACGAGGCTGGGTTTGAGCAGCCGGAGAAGATCGGTCTGCGCTTGTTCTTTCTGTGGTGTGAATGGGAACGCACGAGAGCGCGTTTAACTACCTGAAGCTAGGGGCACATTCAAATGGAATAAGCAAATTGGCAGTCATGGGGCTGAGATGGAATGTAAGTTACGCGAGGGATCAATGATAGAAAGAGTGCACAGGCTACACAGTATTAAATTTCTTCTTTAGGGACAAACAAAGATCTGCATCTGGATTCATGATGGAGAAGAATGAGCAGGGAACAATTATGGAATTTCAAGTTGTCGACATCGATGGGAGAATAGACATTTGATAACATCCGCTCCAGCATTCTTTCTTCTTGCCCTAACAACTTACTTGAAGCGGCTCGGGAAGTGTTCCCATCACTAGCAGTGGAATCGTAGACACGGGTAATGAATGGCATCAAATATTGCAGGGTTTTATCGACTGCGAGTCCGTCGCTGTCCTGCGACTCTGTATCATGAAACTTGCGTTGAGCTTCGTAGAGGGTCTTCGATTTTGGGGTAGGCTGCGATACCGATGCTTTCAACTCCAAACTCATCTTCAAACGCTTTCGAGGATCAGCTCGCGTTTCGCAGACAAATTTTATGACGACGGCTGGGTGAATGAACTGACCAGATGAGTTTTCAGCCTCGATATCAGGTTTAAGTGACCGAAGATCGGCAGAATCGCGCAGTGCAGGATCCTTTCTGCGAATCTCTTGGAATTCACATTCGAGATAGGCTTTGATATCGGCGGCTGGATTGTTTGAGATATCGAGATCAATCCAGTGATAGAACCCCTGTAAATACAAATCAAGGGCATCTCGAATGGCAAAGGGAAAGTCATTTTTGGGTTGAGAAGGGTGCGCTGGATGCTGTGGAGGATGTCTCTCTGGTTCTCCTCTCCAATACATTCGTCCAACCCATCAATGATGAACCTTCGTGGCCATGTGCTCGAGGAGGTTGAACTTTGTTTCAGGGCCTTTCCGATGGGTCAACTAGGAGGGTAGTCATCTGCGCCTGCTGGGATTTTTGAACGATCATTGGATCCTCTGAAAACGCTGCGACGATGAAAGGCCAAGTGTCAGGAAATGTTAGTCGCTCTGATAAGCCAGTGGCTAATCTATCCCTGTTATGACGTTCCACTGCCGTGCCCCAAAAGGAAAAGTTTGCTGCAAGAACACCCTTTGCTTCAACCTGTTCACCAGCTGTCTGTAACAACAGTGTTTTCCCTCCCCCAGCTGGTGCGGTCAAACAAGTTACCGCTTAGATTGATTCAATCACTGCGGCCAGGCGCTACCTCCTGCTGCTACTTCGTCTCGTGTCCTCCCAACCAACCACCTATCGTTTTCAAAAGCGCAAGTAAGCGGAGTCGTGCGAAGCACACTAGCGACACGATTGCGCAAGCCTTCTAGACTTTTGCACCAAACGGCCATCATGGCTTGAGCTCGCCTGCCGAAAAGTCAGAGGTGTTGCTTACCTTGGCTGGACCTACCACTCAGAAACTGGTGGGGATCTCATCCACGCACGTGGGAAAACTGCTGGGCACAAATGCTCCCGCCCATCCCCTCAAGGGCTGCCCTAAAATGAACTTTTGCTGTGTGCGATGGCCTGGACAGGGTATGTATGTGGCATAGCAGTGCTGATTTACTTCTGCAATGTCCGTCTGTTGGAGATGGGAGGCCAGTCGCCTTCACCCATCATGAACTTGAAGTTTCAACTTGAATGAGCACCGCACTTTCCGGAAGCCTACTGCCCCCGTATGAACCAGGGAAGAATGGATGGTCGTATCTCGGGTGTACTTCGGAATACCTCTGGATCAAGCAAGTCCATTATAGTGTGACGGCAAACTGCACAATAGAGAAAAGGAAGGCTGATGTCGTCTGGAGCACTGGCACCCAATGCAAATATGTGGATCACACCATAGTTGCACAAGCGAGAAGAAATCAAATAGTTTGCGAAGCTGAGAGCTATTTGGATTTGGATTCAAGTTGCGTGGTCAAGATGTAAGTTTGGCCAGCTCGTGTTCAACATGAACGTCCAATTCTTAAATGTGCTCACTGCGTGTACCCCATCACTGTACATTCTCACCCACAATCAGCTTCTTTCCTCAATATTCAGCCCAACCTCGAGCTGCACGGGTAAATGGCTTCATGGAGAGACAGGCCACCACCTGACGTGGACACCCCGAATATCATTAAGCAAATGTGAAACATCTCTTGCAGCTCAATCCATTCAATTTTGCAAGCGGATGAGATACCCCTCAAAAAGTGTGGTGGGGATCTTGGACAAAAAGCGGTGTCGAGTGTATTGCAGAGAAATCAGACGAATATGTGGGTGGTTACCGATGTTGAAAGAGGCCCATGGTACCTTGCAGCAAGAGTATTTATATTGACGGGCTTGTAGCGTCAGCTTCACTTGCTTGGTGCCTATTGCATGTCGCAATGCCAGGGTAGTATCCTTGGTTTTGGAAATACCAACAGAAAGTAGTTCAGCAAGTCCAGCAACTGAAGGTTCCAAGCGAGCATGGAGGTGATTCTGTTCTGCGACCGTGAAACCAACCTGGCAGTTGGACTTGACCCAGTCGCGCGTCTGTTGTTTCTGTTGTTCCATTCCTAGCTTGAACCTCTTTAACGGTGGATGCTGCTTCTCCGTGTCTAAGGAGTGTTCGAGTGGCCGCTTCGCGCGCTTTGTTTCGTTCCCTGGTGTGGGTGGTGGAGGAGAACGGTTGCGTTCTGGTTTAGCAGGTTCTAGTCTATCGTGCTTTGGTTTTTTCATGATTAACTTCGATGCTTCTGGCTTCCTGAAGGCATCCGTTTTCGCCTGATCAAAGTCAGCTTGTGATTTATAAGTATATGCGCCTGCATGAGGTGAAAGAAGTTTACAATCTAACATGAATGCAGCGAGCAGAAAGGCCAATTCGGCGGACAACGCGACCCAATTGGCGTGTCGGACCTGAATACAATAGAGTCAGCTCAACACTCCAGGCGAAGTCACTGCTATTACAATAAAAGAGCAAGATAGCAGCCTATGAAAGTCAAACTGATTAGACAAACCTCAATATCTGACTCCGCAACTCACTCGTTCAGCCAAGAATCCCATCGCAGAAGAAGAACAGGGCATTGTAGAAGTCCTCCTTCGTGTGTGTTAATTTCCCATCGTAATCGACTTGTTGGGTGTGTTCGAGGTCAGTCATTGCTTCTCGCAGCGGTGTTGGCGCACATACCCCAGGCCATCCTGATTAGAGGAGAAACAGAGGAGCTAAAACATCCTGTTCCGCATTATCAAGATTTAATGAAGATTTCACGAAGACAGGTTCACCAAGTCCTGAAAATGGGGGTGTTTGAGTGATTGGGGGCATTTCTTGGCCCATCCCTGTGTCGAGGCAGAAAGGGTTAATGATACAGAGGCAATCTTACCAAAGTAGACCTTTGGCAGATGTCAGTCAGCCTTATAAGATACATGACTGCACCACCGTACGATCGAGGCTGTCTATTCCCCATTTTGGTCACGTCCCAGGTCGGGGTTGTGCCTCCGAGTAATTTGGAGGACTCCACAAACAGGCTCTCGAACTGGGGTTTGCACTGGACAAGGTTTAAAACAGTTACATATTGAATATCCATAACGTCTGGCAGCATCAACGGTGGCAACTTGGCATACAAGGGGACCCAAATGGAAGAGGGAAAGATAGAAATGAAAATCCTAGGATATCCGGCCATTATTGGTGTCTGGCAGTATGTAGTCTAGTCATCATGCGCTGCAGCGTGATATTATAAGCAAGAGTTGAAGAACATGAGGTGACGCTGCAGCAAAACCCAGTTGGCCGATGCTGTATGCTGTTAGTGTGGCCATTGCTGACCGGATTCCTGTTCATGTGCATAGTTGGATTGGCGATGCGCCGGCATTGCCGTTAGCACCGAATGCAGTGTTCTCTGGAACAGAGTTCACAGCAGGAGGCAGCTCGGCCGCATCGTTCGTCGGTGAATCAAGGGGGAAATAACGTTCGATAAGGTTGGGATCGGCGATGTGCATGGCACCCAGTAATAGACTGTGGGTGTGGAATGGTGAGTTGATTCCATGACACATCGCGAGGTAAAGGGCGCACTCATTCTCGGCCTGCAATTTTTTTTGATTCTGACCAGAGCAACCTCGAGGTCGCGCTTGATTTCTTCCTGAGTCTTTAAATGAGAAGCGAGAGGTGGTATGAAGACCAGTGAATGTCATCAATGGGTAGGGAACTTGCACGCGACAGACACCCTTTGGACACCCTTTTACTGCTCATTTTCAATATAAGTGTACAAAAAACAATGGATTTTGCTAAAATATAGTAATGAATGTGGGGCGATTGCGACGGTGGTATACTTCCACTAAGCCAATGGACACAGGGATGAGGTTTGACTTCTTCGGCGAGCGTCCTACACTGACATGCAAAACAAGGTACCAATACAAAAGAAAGGTCGGAGGTGGATCACGGATTCCGCAGAGTCGATAGATATGAGATGATATCAAGCTTTTAAGATCAACAACAAGCGTGGGGATCCACGCACAGGTATCATATTAATACTTGCCACGTGCTGGTGATCTCTAGGGCGGGCATGCGTATCACGCACACGTTTAACATATTGCCTTCACCCTGCTCCGGGGTGCCCTTAAAACGGTCGGTACCTTATGGTCCTCCTCCGAACCTCAGCGTCGCTAGTGCCAATAACAGAAGTTCCACGTTCTTCACCGGCGATTTCAAGCATAGCCACACAACAACGAAAGTGTTTTGTGTTTTGTGAAAGCGCACATGTGTTACCTTACCGCCTGGAGTTTTCGGGCCACTAGAATGCAGTTATAATACGCTAGCCAAGATTGGCAGCGATTTTCGACACCCGTCGCAACACTTCCCTGTGTCCTTTGTCATGTTAGCCATTCACACTCTCGCCTTTTTCGCCCTCGTCGGAGCTGTCTGTGCTGCCCCTGCGCTCCTCGACGTTCTGGAGAAGCGGCAGGATTTTATGACACTCTCTGAGGAACAAATTGCCTACTTCACGCCCTTCAGCCGATTCACGGCTATCACTTACTGCGAACCAGTCATGATCAGCTCCTGGAGCTGTGGGCGTGCGTTGATATCTTGCTAGCGCTTTATGCATTGATTTACAACGGAATTCAGTACATTGCCAAAGAAATCCTAACTTTTCTCTCATGGCAGTCGGTGGCGACAGCGGGATTACTGCTCAGAACTGTGAATCAGCAACCATGGATGGGAGTCTGGCTTACTGAACATGATCAACGCAGGGTATGTGGGCTACTCGCAGCCGCAGCAGACTGTGATTGTTGCCTTCCAAGGGAGTGATTTTAAAAATGAGTACGTTCCTGTGTATATCGCATGCTTGCTCATTTTAGACTCACTGCATGAAGGGAAGTCATTGTGACAGTTACAGATATGGTCCCAGTCCCATTGGACACCCCTCTGTTTCCTGGGGTCAGCTCAGATTTACAAGTTCACGGCGGTTTTTTGAAAGCGCATGAACAGTGAGCCCTGTTCCTTTGATTAAGGTGGGCTCCTTAATGAGAAAGAAATATATAAGTACCGCGATTCAAGTCCTCGCGGCCGTGCACGCCACCATGAAAACATATAACGCAACTCGAGTTACTGTCGTTGGGCACTCTCTGGGTCTGTCAAGTGATTTATGGCGACGCGTTGAGCGGTAATCATTTGACGCCACTCTTTCACATTTAGGTGGTGCCCTCGCGTTGTTAAGTGGTGTATATCTCGCATTGCAAATTGATTGCATCCCTATCGAGATCATTACCTATGGGATGCCGCGTGTGCGTGGTATCTGTTGTGCTGATTGTTTGAGCTTGATGTTTTTGTTGGTAGGTTGGAAACCAGGAATTTGCGGATTATGTAGATGCTCAATACCGTATATCCCTGGTCCGCATCACGAATAAGTACGATCGTGTTCGCACTACAATCCTGGAGTTGTAGGCTAAGTTTTTTTAACAGGTTGGATCCGGTACCTATTGTTCCAGGTAAGGTTTATTCACCATAGTTCCTTCCAAGGCGTCACTGTTAATATACAGGAATGTTCCTGGGCTATCATCATCCTTCTGGTGAAATCCATATACAACCTGATGGTACTACATGGGTGGCTTGCCCGGGTACGATTGTGATCCAATGTCTTACCATAATCTGACACTTAGTTTGGATGATAGGGCAAGATAACCTAAGCACACAATGCTCGGCTGGTGCATTGGACAGTGTCATTGATGCAGTATTTGCAGACCACAGTAGCCAATATAGTAATGTTACGATGTGGTGTGAAGTATCTCAGGCTCAGGGACATATATAAGACAACTAGATATTGACTAGATATGATGGCTGACCATCACTTCAAAACTGTTTTGCTGCAAAGCATTTTTCTCAACAGGTAGCCACTCCCTGGCCTTTAAACTTGACCTCTATATGAGAATACCATCTATACTCTTTTAATCTATCCTGTATCCTTGACTGCACGAGGTAGAACCCTCCCGAGCAAAAATATCATCTCTTTTGAAGAGGCTTTTGTCATGAGTAGGTTATGCAAAATTTCAATCACTGTATATACAGGGAACAAATTTGTTGAATATCCACCTCTATACTTGAAGAGCAGAGGTTGAAATAATCACACAATATCACACCTCCGATACTTGCATGAGTCATTCAAGTATCAAGCCACTATTTTCTGTTAAGGTTGGCAAGCTTGGCACGTGTCCAAGCTAGGCTACAGCGTGCTCTCATTTCTCTTATTGTATCTATTGTACATGAATGGCTGGCTTGGACCAGCCAGTACTTGTGGTTAAATACTTCAACGCTGTAGCACGAATCTTCAGCCTTTGCTGAATATTCCATGCTACAGTGATCAGAGAATTATCTTCATTTTATCTTGTCTCTCCCTTGGTTAATCCTCGAAAATCTCTTCACTTCACTGCCCTGCGTTACATGTTACACAAAGAGTTGGTCATAGTACAGTATTCGGGCTCTTCTTTAGATCATGCCGAGGGTCTGAAACCAAACACCATTCGAAACAACAAAGACAACTAGAATTCAAAGGTACTACTCAGTGCTATTGTATAAGTATAAGGACGACTACAAGAAGGACAATTTTGTAGATGATCTCAAGGAATAAACAAAATTCGCAGAATGCCCTGAACATCTGAACGTGAACTGGGAGGTGTTTATTCGGATGCCTATATGTGAGTTTTGCAGTCAGATTCAGGATAAAGGTCTGATGGTCAGAGGGAGGCTTGCCGCTGGGGAACCTTTGAGATCGCAATAGGGGTTGCTTACACCGGCGCACCTGGCGGAGATCTGTAGGTGAAGTCCATCTATTAGTATGGCACCAAGGCGGTATTATGTATGTGAAGAATACTGACGTTGGGAGTAACAGTAGGCGCAGCAGAAATCTGCATGGCACCCATGGCCAAACAAGCGAGAAGAGTCAGGAGAGAGCTTGTGAATTGCATTGCTGAGGGGTAATTGGATGCACAGAAGGGTACTGGTAAACCAATATTTATACTGCTCACCACATGTGCCAAGGATTTAAGATAAGGAGACTTCCACATGTAACGGTGGAGGATGACATAGAAGTTATCCCTCGTAGCTCCTTACGGTGATAAAATTTTGGACTGGAAAGTGGCCTCCATGCTCGAGAGTGCATGTGGCGGATCGTCACTGGAATGGATCTGCAATCATCGGGAATGTTGCCCCAGATATGGTATGTGATGCCGTGATCGGGTGTTGCCTTGAGATAGTGGGCCTGACTGGGATTTTGAACAGCGAATGATATGTCGGGTCGCGTTGAGATCGTGGCCCATAGTAGCATGCCGATTGCGGCTAGGTAGTCGCTGTTGATGCTACTGTCGCGAAGGTCGTCGTCCATGAACGTTTGTAGCTTGTTGTTAGAATTCATGGGTGTGTCAACGGAGTGACAGCGCCGTCGATGGTGATACCGACGATGTGACTGACTGGCGTGGCCAAGGTCGGCGATCTCAAAATGGATGTGATCTTGCACTTGGCGGTGGCGATCTTCGTGCAAATCGTTCACATGGATGGCTACGATGATATGTGAGTTTCGCCGCAAAGATAAGAACTGGTCGGATAAAAGCCTAGCGTACAGAATGCAGAGTCCAGGAGCTGGTTCCATTCGTGTGCCGTATGATTGCCGAAGATCGCAGATAGTTTTGAGGAGCTTCCAAACAGTATGGGATCAAAATGTCATTCGATTCGATAGTTTGGCGAATGTAATTAAAATGAGGATCGATGCGCTTGGTACGAGTATGAAATATTGAGTCCTTGCTTGAAGTCTCGTACCCAGCCGTTCGATGCGGGCGGGAGATTCAAAAGCCACTTCAAAAAGCGGACCAGAACACCTAGTGTAGGGAAAAACGAGCACAAGGCATACCAGATCCGAGAGAGGATGGGGGCATATGCAAGAGCCGCGTCGGGCTCACATCACATTCATCAACAACAAATATCGCCGACGCCACCATTGTCAAGGATGCCCCAGCGAGTTTATCACGCAGCCGCCTGGCTTCGAAGACGGCAATGGACGTGTCCAACAGACGGCATGATCGCCAATATATTCACAAAGTCGCTTGCATGCGCGAAACTCGACTCGAAGCCCAGCTTGAGACGGTTATCATCCTCATATATTATATTTCAAATATGTCTTGGGGATATTCGACATATCCTGGAACTCGTTGTCTCATTTTCAGTATCGGCTCACTGAGAAGTGAGTTCTCGGATTCAATCCCCAGCTGCTAGTACAAACAAGATGCCTCGTGCCCCCTGTTTGCGGTTGCAGGCAAGGCAAAGACTGTGGGACGTCTCTCAAATTGGGAAGAGCTTGTTGAAAGCGCCAGAAAAGCAAGGGATGAGCTCACAGCAGCAAAGTTCAGCGCTATGCTCTTGAAGTGTTGGTGGGGCGGCGGCTGACGTGGAAATTGTGC